>PVLA01009544.1:0-73783 GCA_004027455.1 Hydrochoerus hydrochaeris | reverse complement strand
TCCCTCTGCTCATTTCTTTCCCTCTTTCTCTCTCACCCTTCTTCCTGTGCATTCTTACACACTTGCTCTACCGCTGAGCCACACTGCCAGCCCCTGTTCTCTACCCTCCTTTTTTCTCCAAAGTTTTGAATCCAAGGCCTCACACCCACTAGACAACTACTCTACCACTGAGCTACCAGCCCAAAATATTTTATTTTGAGGCAGGGTCTTGCTAAATTGCCCAGGCTGGGCTTGAACTTGTGATCTTCCTGCCTCAGCCTCCTGAGTACCCTATTCCAATGTTTTAAAAGGTCTCCATACTCCTCACATCCATGTCTCCAGTCACCAACATCAGTTCAGTGTCCATCTCTGCCACAGCCAGGGGCCTCTGGAGTGGCCTCTGGAGTGGTCTTGTGTTGTTTTCTGATTGGAGCTGTGCCGGACCCTTTTCAGGTCGCAATCAGAGGCACAGTGGGCTTGTGAGTCCTCCTGCTAGAGAGCCTGGCCCGGCAGCCCACGGTCCAGGTGGGAGCTGACTCTGGCGATGTGGAAATATTCCTTTGTTTCTTTTTAACAAGGTGGTGCCCTAATGTTTCTGCCCACTGAGGAGCAATTTCTGCAGTGTGAGGCGTGGCATCCCTTGGGTTTAATTTCGTCGCATCCATTGCTTCACGGCATTTATAGTCGGTGAAGTTGTTCTACTCCTTGAGAAGTGGAAATGAAGCACCATGAGGTGGCGCGAGTCACTTAGTCCCTGGAAGGGGCTGTTTGCTTTACTCTTGAGGCCTTGTTGCACCAGCCGCCCCATCCCGTGCCCATCCCAGCAAGCCCGCGCACTGGGTACACCTCTCCCCAACTGCGGCCCTGAGCAAGCCGCTGCCACCTTCTCCTGTTCTCCGTTTCCTCTTCTGCAAAACTGAAGAGGCTTCTCTTTTAGTAGCCAGTGCATTAATGACACAGTGGGCTCCCAAGCCACTGCCACAGGCCAGGAATAGTCCCACCCATTTAGGATTGGACACGACATCCTGATTTGACTGAACATGGGATCCTGACATCTCTCGGGGCAGACACGAAGCTGACACATGCATTGTCTCCTGACCCCCGAAGGGAGCTGTTGGATGTTAAATGTGGATGAGACTCTTCTTCCCCCAGTCCACTGACCTCACAGTGCAGTTGAGGAAACTGAGGCCAGGGTTCGTCCTCAAGAGCTTTGGTGTGGAGGACACTTGGCCTTGTTTCAAGGTAGCGCTTTTCAGCCTTTCTCATGTTTTGAGTCTTTGGTGAGTGCGTTTGGTTGACTTTTTATAACACCTGTGTGTGGTTGACAGATTTTACCCTCTGTTCCCTGTGTATATGTGGGTGAGTCTCTGCAATACTCAGTGCACCTCTCAGGTGTGGAGGGATTGGAGAACTGTCTCTCCCTCGTCCCCAAATTCTTGTCCTTACCGAGTTGTACTTCCGCAGTTCATCATCTGAAAAGCTGTGCTGCACAGCGGCTTGGAGAGACACTGGAAACGAGAGGTAGGATTCTCAGAGTCACAAACCTCCCTGTGGCCCCTGCTCAGGCGGTAGAGTACAGGACAAGGTGTTGGTGACTCAGTTGGTTGGCTTGAACCCTCTCATTCGTCACCTGTTCCCTGGAGGGAGGCTGAAAGCGCTCTGGCCTGGAGACCTTGGGGCTTGCCTCAGCCCTGCTCTGGATTGTGCTGAGGTTGTCACCCTCCTTTTCATCGTCATTTCCTCATGATTGGCACATGTCCTGCTTATTGAGTAACCGTGCATGAAACCCTAGCAGCTGCAGCTTTAAGCTACCACCCTGTTTTCTAGAAGTTGCTGTCCGCCTCACTGCTGGCCAGATCAGTACCCTAGAGAAAGCAACACACTGGCCATCCTGCCCTGGGGCATGTGAACTCCAGGTGCCAAAGTCTGTGGGGCAGGATTCCCTGGGTCCCTAAGCCAGGACCCATCTCCTGACCTACACTGCTCACCAGGCTTCCTCTGCCTAACATGCAGGCAAACAGTGGTGTTGGTGTTGGTGTTGGAGCAGGATCAAAGCTCCCGGGGCACTAACCTGCAGGAACCAGCAGGTAAACAAATAGGAACCATAAACTAAAGAGGCTACAATGAAAGTTTGTCTTACTGTGATCAGCAACTGGCCCCTTTCCAGATTCCACCTGCCCTGTGTGGCGCTGCGGTGTCTCATTCCAAGTGTCTTCTCACAGTGTCTGACCCGGGGCCTCGGGTAACAATACACTGGTGTGTGCCAAGGATAACAGTGGCAGCACAGTGACAGGAACATGGCATTAGGGACGCCACAGACTCAGCACAAGCAGGAATTGCAGGTGGGGGTGAGAACAAGCAGAGTGAGGCAGAGGCCGCGGTGCCTGATGGCTGCTGACTCACTGTGTGTCTGGAAGCTTACCCAGCCTGTCTCTGCTCCGGTTTCCCTGTGTGTGAACCCTCTTTCAGACTTGGCATGCTGCTTGGCCAGCTGGCAGGGAAAGTAAAAGCAAGGCTACCTGGGAACCACAGGTGCCTCTCATGTTATGCAACAGATACCAGCCAAGTTTCTGCAGTGGCCCTCGGTACAGAGCCCATTCAGGTCCCAGATGTGGGGGGCATCACGAGAGACAGAAGCAGCGATGTGTCTGGAGAACTCAGACCACAAGCCGTGCCACTAGCTGGGTGGGTTTGGGACGTCATGCAGCTGTCTTGAGCCATGCCATGCCTAACACTTGGAGAAGAGACATTGGTAGGTGATTCCCTAAGAGCTTCCCAAGCTCCCTATCCCACCTTTATGTTTTCACTGCTGGGGATCCAATCCAGGGCACCTGGAGGGGAAGTGCTCTCTGCTTAGCAGCACCCCAACCCCTTAGCTTGATTCTGTTTGTCTTAATCACTGTTTTTTTTTGTTGTTGTTGTTGTTGTTCGTTTGTTTGTTTTTGGTCACTGGGACAAAATGCCTGACAGCCATAATTTAAAGGAGGACAGGTTTATTTTGCTCACGGTTTGTCGGGGTTTCAGTCTTTGTGTGACCGGCTGGCTCCAAGGCAGGACAGCATGGCAGAGGAGAGCTGCTCATGACACGGTGGACAGGAAGCACAGAGTGAAGGGAGGAACTGGAAGGGAGACATAGCCTTCCAGGTCACACCCACAGGGACCTGACTCTCCGTCAGATCCTGCCTCCTCACATCACACGCAGCTCTTATGCTCCATAATCCCATCATCTTTCATCTTTCAAAAGCCCCGCCTTTGAGTGTATTTGGCTTTGGGGGGAAATCCAGATACAAACTCTTAACATCACTACTCCTGCCTCACTTTTTGTAGGTCAGCCCTAATCAATGTCTGCCTAGTGATGTGACTCAAAGAACAGAGAAAAACAACACGGGACCTCAAATGTCCCATCTCCCTGGCCCTACTGGTCATCTCTTCCTATCTGGGAGTGAGGGCTAGGGCTCCATGCAAGGCAGCAGGAAGCGCAGGTGTTGGGGGGGTAGGGGTGGGTGGGATGCATGTGTTGGGGCCGGTTCCTCTGAACATAAATACCCTTGTCAGATTGTCAGTGCTGATTCTGGAGGCCCCAGGAAGCCAGTGCATTTGAGATCAAAGACCCAGGGCGGGGCTGGTAGTTAACAACAAACATCAGCTCCTGAGAACCTGGTGATAAACCTCCCATCATGATGAGGAGCATTTTGCCATGCTGGCAATAATGGAGAAGTCTGTTTAGAAAGTGTTTTTGTCTGTTGGGCACTGGGTCCAGGGTGGTCCTGGGAGGGGAAGGACCCACCACCTCCTGCTGCTCTCAGGGGGATGGAGGATGTGGAGGGCAACATGAACCAGGCAAGAAGAGGAAATTAAGGAGCCCCAGGTCAGGAGACTTGGGACACTGACTCTCCCAGGGCGCCTGTGTCTGCCCATCCTGCACTCCCTGTGTGGCTCAGTAGAAGCCTGGAATCTGGGCGCTCACCTGTGCATGTGCAGCACTGTTGGTCCTTTCTGTCACTGAGGAGCATGGTGTTCCTCAAGGACCTGCTGGTGAGGAGTGCCCAGCCCTCTTGCACATGCTGGAGGGTTATTTCTTTATTTATTTACTATCGGTATCAGGGATCGAACTCACGACCACGAGCTGGCAAGGCAGGCGCTTGTGGCACTGAGCTAAATCCCCAGCCCCATGCTGGAGGTTTATCTTAAATTTGCTGGTGATTTACCAGCGGGCCCAAGGCAGGTCACTTAACTTCTCTGAGATTCAGGTACCTATAAGGGAAATGAGCATACTGGACACTCTAGAGACCCAGAAGGAATAACAGAGGGAACTTTGACATTTTAAAAAACATATGTTCTTAGTATAAACTTTTCCCTGAGGTGTAGAGGTATGTACCAACTTTCGAGCTTGTGCATACATTTTCTAGGTCCTGGTAGAATTTTCTTTCTCTAAATGACAGGAAAAGAGAGTGTTAATGCCATGTTGGCATCCGTGTCTTGCTCATCTCCATGTCCCCTGGTAGTGGGCTGAATGGGCTAGAAGCTCCCAACCCAGACAGACATAAACCAGAGCTCCTGACTGTCAAAGTGTATCGTTTAGCTCATGGACTCAGTGTCTTCATTATTAAATTACTAGTTCTGTATCCATTTTCATCTCCTACTGTCTTTTCTTCTGTCTTCCACAGACCCTAGTGCAGGACTCTAACTGTGGCTCTCTCTCAGCACTTATCAATGACTAATTGGCTAAACATGGAGCCTCAGAAGTGAACACTTGAAATTCTTAATGGTTCTTTACATGGAAAGTCTTAAATCTGGGAGCCACCAGTGACCCCTGGGTTTAACATTAAAATCATCACAGCGACTTGCCTTGAGCTCCTTCGGCCACCGATAAGTGAGTTCAGCATTTTCCAGATATCCTGTCCGCACCAGGGCATGAACTACACCAGGTGGGACACATTATCCCCACTGACTCCCATGTTGACAGACAGATTGGGCATGTCTTTGCATTTGTGTTGGTTTATTTACTTCATATGCAGCCGAGACACACAGGAATCAATATTGCAAGGATAGCCACCTGTCAAAGCACCTATCTGACTGACTGAAGGGAGGACCAAGGATCATTTTGATTATTTGTAATTTAGCATTGTATGCAATTTTCAGTCCTTGGTGACAGCCACTTGTTTAACTTGCTTGTTGATTCCTAGGAGACCTAGGAAGACATAGGGAAGGTCTTTTAAACATCTGCTGCTGCTTCACTTTTTAATCTCTTTTCCAGATAGTCTCCAGTGAGGGGAGGATTTCCTAATGGGACCTCTTGGGAATCTCTGGCAATAAAGGGAATTTTGAGAAGGACGAAAGACAGATGCTGCTTTCACAGCATAGGATGCTACATTCATACACAACCTCAACCACAGTGACATTTCAAGCAGTGTTTCAGGGTTCATGGGGAGGAAAGTCTTACCCGCCTTTTGTATGTACAGTCAGCCGTCTATCTGCAGTTTCTATATGCAAGGGTTCAACTGACTGCAGATGGAACACACTGTATTTGGGGAAAGTTACATCTCCAGTGAACATGTATGGACCATTTTTTATTCACTTAAACATATAGTATAGCATAACAAATACTTGCATGCAGTTGATATTGTCTTAGGTATGATGAAGTAACCCAGAGATGATTTAAAATATAGGAACGTGAGTGTAAGTTAGATGAAAGTACAAATGCTATTTTATATAAGGAACCTGAGCACCTACAGATTTTGATATTTGTGGGATCCTGGAACAAATTTTTTTTTCAAATGGGTTTCTTTTTTTGTATTGCCCAGATTGGTTAAGTGACTGATGCTTGACTCTAAGAGAATCTTTCACAGTATTTATTGCCATTTTTTTAAGGAAATGAGTCTTAGATGTCACATGCCTCCCAAGGGCTCTGGGAAGCCTAATAGTTCCCAGACCAATTAGCCAGAGTTCCTGAGGGCAGGATGTGAGTGAAGTCAGCGGGAAGTGCCTTTCATCTTCCAGTCCTCATGGCTGGCTCGGGGCAGGGCTCTAAGGGATGGCTGTGTATGGATGTGCCTAAAGGACCGGGGCGGGGCCACGCCAGGCACATAATACAAGCTCTGGAGGAACTCACCATTCTCCTTAGCATCCTTTATGTGTCTTCAGTGATTCATGGCAAGCTGCAGGCAAGAATGGCCATGACAAGGGGACTTCAGAAGGCTGCACCCCACTTCCAGGCCATGGGTTTTGCAGCCCTAGAATGCTGGGATCCTTATTAGTGGCAGTGAGTGGGTTGCTCTTTCTGGCATGCTAATTCCCCTTAACTGCTGCGTTCTCTTCTCCTTAGGTATACCTTCCAGATACTTGCTCCTCTCTGGAGAGATGGTTGGAGAGGCTTGTATCTCATGCCCTGCCTCTGTCACATATGCTGCATTAAGCTCAAGTTCAGGTTTTGGCATTTCAGTGCCCCTCTTCACTCCATAAAGTAGGCATGGTCGATGAACTGATAGGCTTATATCACACAGATATATGTCGCCAATCTTCTAAAGAGATATGCAGATCAATTTCACAAATATTGGTTGACTGCTAGGCACTGAGTTAGACCTGGGGATGGGAAAGGGAAAGGGAAAGGCATCCGAGCAGCTGATTTCACTGGCATCCTGCCCTCACAGATCTGGCTAATTAATCCAGGCGCTTACAGACGATTAGGCTTCCCAGACCTGTTAGGTAGATCCATTTCCTTAAACAAAGATAAGAACTGTCTTGGAAGATTCTTTTACAATCAAACATCAGTCATTTAACCAGTCTGGGTGATAGAAAACAATGTATTTGAGAAAAGAAGAGAAACACCATCAGTTGACAGATATTAAAATGCTGAAAAACTGGTGTGGCCAATTGAATGAGCTGACGAGTTCTTTTGTCATCTTGTTGGCATGGTCTGCATTTGTCCTCCTGGCTTTTCCCTCAGGATCATCATCTGGTCCCCCTCTCCCAGCATTCAGATGATTACACCCACAGATGGCAGCTTCTAAGTTATTATGCCACTGATTAAAGAATTGTTAAGGCAGATTTATTTCTCTAAATACAAACACATGCACAACTGAGATTTTGGCCCAGACTTTGCTAGACACAATAGTGCATTGTTTCTCCCTTCAAAATATATTCCATTATAGACTTGTGTTATAAAACAGCAGTGGCTGGCATTTATATTGTGGTAACTATCTCTAAAGAAGTCTAAGCTCTTGACCACATTTTTAAAAAGATATGTAGTCTCTCCAATTTTTTCTTTTCTGTTCTTCCAGCATCATCAGCATCCTTAGATGTGATGAGGTACACAGAGCACAGAGCACTGAACAAAAAACGCTCAGTTGCTCTGTGTTTACTGGTAGCTCTGGAACATGTAGTCTTGGGTAGTCATGCAGGACCTTTGCCTCCCATTGCTGTGTGTTTGTTTTGGGGGCCAGGAGAGACCTGGAGTTCATGGTGATCTCTTCGCTGTTAATATTATTGAAGTGTTATTCCAAGAAAATGGGAAGTACCGATTTTGATTTTATGCCAACTGGTTCTAGATCATTGTGTTTTTAAAAAAATAGTGTATTGTTACTCGTGGATAATATTTTGTATGAATGATCTACAAGTTAATTTAGTAAGAATTTGTTAGGGTTTGTTTATTATTTGTTTATTAAGGTTTGTTATTTGTTACAAATAATATAAAAATTAAAATTTACTTCTTTATATCACCAACTTTGGAAAATGGCCAAGTTGCCAGTAATAAATCTAATAAAAGATGCACACATAGTATGGAGGAAATTGTAAAAAAAAAAAGATATTAAGGATGAATTGAGAGCTATACCATGGTCATAATAGGATAGCTCAATATTCTAAAATATCAGTCTTCCACAAGACGACCTAAAGAGTCAATGCAATTGCAATCAGAATTACAACTGCATTTTTTGGGGAGAAGGGGAGGAGGATTTATTGTACTCTCAAATTTGTATGAGAGTTGAGAAATAGACACATAAAGATAAAAATAGTTACAATATTATGGTACTGTCACAAGGAGAAACAAATAGACCAGTGGAAAAAAGTAAGATTCCTTCCTGGTTTATGGCAGGAAGGAATTTGGACAAAAGGAGAAGGAAGGATTGTTCAACAACTAGTGCTGAGACAGCTAGGAAATCATGTCGGAAATGAGAGGGTAGCAACAAAACCTGGCTCTTACCTATGCCAAATACTATTGAGCCCAGGTAAATGAAAAACTTATATGTGAAAATAAAATTCTAAGCAATTGAGGAAAGAATGTAGGGAGATATTTTTATGACCTTGGTAAAAGGGATGACTTTCTGAATAAGTCACAAAAAGTGTAGTCTGTGTTCTGCACGACTGATACATTTGACTGTATTAAATGAAGAATATCAGAAGATACCATCATAAATTTAAAATATTTCCACAAACTCAGGAAAGTTATTTCTAATATATGTCAATGAAAAATATTAGTATTCAGAATTTCTAAAGGTCTACTACAAATAAATAAGAAATAACAGATAATTCGGTAGAAAATGAGCAAAGAACAAAGAAGCATTTCAGAAAAAACAGTAATAGCTAATTACCATATGAAGAATGCCTAACCATCAGAATTTGGAAACTCCAGTGATTAAAATATTGTGTGCACGGATGAAAACACCACATTCAAACTCAATATTTTGTAAAACTCATAGGCAGTAATTTTTATATATTTTATTTAAACTTTATGTATTTTAAAGGAAGAATTTAGAGACTTTATAAGTACCACTTTATTATAGAGAAAACGGCAAAAATATGAATCTAATACTGTCAGTTACAGATGTTCGTTCAGTGGAAATTCTCATACTCAGATGAAAGAATAATCACTCAGCACAACAACTATTACCAAGCAGTGGGCATGTGGTTCTGTTATTCTGCTCCTAGGCAGAGTCCCTGGTGGAAAGAGACTGAACTTGAAAGTCGTATCAGGATTTGAAGCCTTGTTTTGTGGTTCCCTACTTGTGTGATCTTGAGCATATGACTTTCTCAGCTGCCTTATTGGGACAATGAGAAAATGTGGTATATTGACTACAAATTCAAGGCACACCCATTAAGATTATTTGATTGAAGGGTAAGCTTGTGGACCTAGTTTCTTTCTTCCTACTTGTTGCCCATATTGCATTTAGGAAGCAGGCAATTAAGCAAGGCTTGAGTTCCATTTGCAGGGCCTCTACTAAATGCCCTGCTCCTTCTACATACATTTTATTTCACGCAAACCTCCATGCTCCCTAACCACTCCACGCTATGATACATAATATGCTTCACAAGTGAGACTCCTCGCCCACTGTTTTTTTACCACATATTGGCTGTCTTCTCTGTCAGTAATATCAGCTGTGGTGTCAGCTATTAGCTGTTGGTATTCTCTATTCAGAACATGAAAGATTATTACAGTGAAATACCGTGTTATTTCTTTTAAAAGTGAACACCTTAAATGCTTCCCACAAATTACAAACCCAGCACTGCCAAATTACAGTGTTGCAGAAGGGCTAATGTGTGTGGGGGGTGCTAATGTGATAGAGGGGGTTGAGGGAGGGAGTTGAGGGACTCTCCAGTGCAGCAAGCACTCTCAGTCATAAATTTTCCCTTTCTGAAGTTTCATTTGTTATATTGGTTGTGCAGAAGAGCTCAACTGGCATGGCTGCAGATGCAGGTGTATAGTTGTTGTGCTCAGTCATACAGTAAAAAGTCACAATTGGCCAAGGACAGATACTACTGGTGACATCTGAGTGCCCTGCAAGAAAATGGAAAAAAAGGTAAAGAGATAATAATTCCAAGTGAATTACAAACCTCACAAACCTCTGAAAATGCTGAGAAATTCTTCAACTGAAGTGTTTAGGTGGGAATAAGTGTTTTCACCATGGAAATATTTTGGAGGTAGCATCTTTCTGACTTACGAGAGACTTTTTTAGGAAGCTTAAAGAAGGAACTCAGGAGACCTGGGGTTTAGTGCTTTGTTTCTGTGCATTTTAGGATTTTTCTTACAGACAATACTTTTGTTGCTCAAAGGATTTAGAAGCTTATTCTTATTACTGTGAAGATCCTTAAAAATGACAAGCAAGTTTGGGATATCAGACCAGTGTGAGGGAGCTTACAAACTAGGCTCCTTAGAATGTCCTTCACCTCTTACAAGTGGAGGTGCTTCCATCTCAGGCCTTGCAGGAAGCTATTTCCAGACTGTACTCTTAGGGTCTCTGTCATTTTCAAAACTCAAGATGCACAAGCTGGCATCAGACCAAAGAGGGTCAGATCTGACAGTCAGACCAATCTGATACTTGGTCAGTAGCGTTCAGGTATCATCACTACCCAATCCTCCAATTATTCCCGATCCAACACTTTGGGTTTCTCTTTTGTAAATACCGTATCATAAATCCAAAATCTTTCTGAGCCAGCCAGTGTTAGGGTGATCAAGCATCCTGGTTTGCATGGGATACAGGGTTTTTAGTGTTAAAAGTATGGCTGTCCTGAGCAGAGCGGGCTGATTGGTTATCCTAGCTGTCATCTTCTTCGTGTACCTAGTGCAGGGGAATCACAGCTGTGTATGCATGCATGTGTAGGGGGCTGAATAGTGGCCCACCAAAAAAGATATGACTGCTTGGAAACTCAAAACATGGCCTTATTTGGAATAACAGTCTAAAAGCACATAGAATTTATCTGTTTACCTGTTTAGGTATGCAGCACAATATCATTAGCTATATTCACATTTTGTACAGCACATCTCTAGCAATTTTCATCTAGTGTAACTGACACTGTATATGCATTGAGCCCGAGCTCCCCATTTCCTCCTCCCCCAGCCTCGGGCAGCTACCATTCTCCTTTCCGCTACTATGAGTTTGGCTGCTTCAGGTATCTCGTATAAGCAGAATCATACAGTATTTGTCCTCTCGTTGGCTTATTTCACTGATAACGTGAAGCATAATGTCTTCAAGAGTCAATCATGTGTCAGGATTTCCTTCTTTTTAAGGCTGAATATGTTTTTCTTTATCCATTGATCCAAGTGGATAATGTTTGGGATCTTTTCAGTTCTACTGGGTAAATACTCAGAACCCAGGAGTAGGAGTGTGAGCCCAAATGGCAGTTCTATGGGAAACAGAATGGAGGTTCCTCCAAAATTAACACTATCAAAGGTTCCATTTTCTCCCCATTCTTGTCAATACTTGCTACTTTTTATTTTGTTTTTGACAATGGCTATCCTAGCACCATTAGATGCTATCTCTTTGTGGATTTGATTTGCATTTCCCTGGTGATAAGTGATGCTGAACATCTTTTTATATATGCAGTAACCATTGGTATGCCTTCCTTAGAGAAATGTCTATTCAAATCCTTTGTCAATTTTTAAAAATTGGATTATTTATGTTTTGTTATTGTTTAACTTTTTTTGGGGGGGTACTGGGGATCGAACTCATGACCTCGCACTTGCCAGGCAAGTGCTTACACCACTGAGCTAAATCCCCAGCCCTATATTGTGTTATTAACTAGTAGGAATTCCTTGTATATTCTGAGTATGGGCTCCTTCTCAGACATGTGGTTCTCTCTTTGTTAGTTGTTTGCTATGCAGAAGCTTTTTAGTTTGATGCAGCCCCATGTGTCTAATTTTGCTTTTGTTTCCTGTGCTTTTGGTATCATATCCAAGAAATCATTGCTAATATCAGTGTGCTGAAGCTTTATTCCTATGTTTTCTTTTAGGTGTTTTGCAGGTTCAACTCTTAGGTTTAAGTCTTTTAATTCATTTTGATTTGATATTTGTGTATGGCATAAGAATTCAATTTCATTGTTTTCTAGTTTTCCCAATACATTTGTTGAGAACGTTTTTCCCCTACTGTGTAGTCTTGGCACCTTTCTTGTAGATTTCTTCAGTGTGTATGTGTGGGCTTCTGGAATCTCTATTCTGCTTCAGCAGATTGTGTTTGTTTTTACAGTATGATACAGTTTTGATTATAGTAGCTTTGTAAGATGTTTTGAGGTCAGACAGTATGAGAACTCCAGCTGTGTTCTTTTCTTAAGATCATTTTAGCTATATAGAGTCCTTTGGGGTTCCATATGAATTTTAGGTTGTTTTCTGCAAAAAAAAAAATCATTGAAATTTTGATAGAGATTTCTATTAATCTGTAGACCACTCTGGGCAGTATGGGCATTTTAGAAATATAAGTTTTTTAATCTATGAACAGAAGATATTGAATTCTTATATATGATCTTATTTGTTAAGGTAATTTCCTTTGTTGCTGTGTTGAATTTTACTGTGCAATGGTGTTGAATTAAGTCAAACACTTTTATGCTTTTTTTGTGTATATATTGAGGTGATTGTGTTATTTTCATCTTTCATTCTGTCAACATAGTATAGAGCAGTGATTGATTTGTGTGTTTAACCGTTGTTGCATCTCACAGGTAAGCTCTCTTCATCATGGTGTATAATCCTTATAATGTACTGTTGAATTTAGCTTTCTGGTATTTTGTTAATAATTGTCCTGCATTATTGGCCTGTAAATTTTCTTTTCTTCATGTCTTTGACTGGCTTTGTTCAGAGTAGTGCTGGCCTCATTAAATGAGATTGGAAATGTTCCCTTCTCTTCATTATGTTGAGGAGAGTTTGAGAAGGATTGGCATTAATTCTTTCTTAAATGTTTGCTACAATTCTCTGGTGATGCCATCTGGCCACGATTTTCTCTTTGTTGGGAGGTTAGTGATTACTGATTCCATCTCATCGCTAGTTACAGATCTCAAATTTTCTTTTTTTTTTATGAGTTAGTCTTGATAGTTTGTACTTTTCTAGGAATCTATTCATTTCTTCAGGGTTATCTGGTGTATTGTATAATTATTCACAATAGTCTCTTAGAATTCTATCTTTGTGCATTGTATGTGATATCTCATTTCTGATTTTTTATTTGTATCTTCTCTTTTTTACTGAGTTAAGTCAGTTTTATCTCCCTTAAGTTTCATTGATTTAAGTTTATCAAATCTTAGTTTCATAGATTTTTTCCATCATTTTCTATTTAATTTATTTCTACTCTAATTTTTTTTTTTTTTTTTTTTTTTTTTTTTTTTTTTTTTTTTTTTTTTTTTTTTTTTTTTTTTTTTTTTTTTTTTTTTTTTTTTTTTTTTTTTTTTTTTTTTTTTTTTTTTTTTTTTTTTTTTTTTTTTTTTGTACCCGGGATTGAACTCATGACCTCACGCTTGCCTGGCAGGCGCTTATGCTGCTGAGCTAAATCCCCAGTCCATTCTACTCTAATCTTCATTATTTTCTGTCTTCTGCTAACTTTAGGGTTAGGTGGTTTTTTTTTTCTAGTTCCTTGAGTATAAGTTGGGGCTGTTTGCATAAAGTCTAAGTTCTTTTTTACCATAGCTATTTGCTGCCACAAACTACCCTCCTGATACTGTTCTTGCTACATTCCATATTTTGTGGTGTGTTGTCTAAAAGTATTCCATTTTTGTCTAAAAGTATTTCATAAATTATCTGCGATTTCTTCTCTGAACTGTTGGTTAAGAGCAAGTATTTTATTTCCACATATTTGTAGATTTTCCAAGTCTCCCCCCTCCCCCTTTTGGTCTGCAATTGATTTTTGCTTCCATTCCATTGTGGTAAGGAAAAATACTTGGTATGATTTAAGTCTTAAAATTGCTAAGTCTTACTTGGTGATTTAGCCTAGAGAATGTTTTATATGCAGCTGAGGAACATGTGTATTCTGTGGTTGCTGAGTGGAGCATTTTATAGTTGTCTGGTAGGCTGTTGGTCGCAGAGTGTTGTTCAAATCTTAATTCCTTATTGATCTTCGATCTGAGTAGTCTATTATTGAAACTGGGATATTTAAATCTTCTATTGCTCATTGTTATGATGTTATTTCTCTCTTCAGTTCTATTTGTTTCATACTTTTTGGTTCCTTGAGTTGAGTAAATATACATTTATAATTGTTAAAACTGTCTGGTAAATTGGCCCTTCCATCATTATATAGTGTTATTTCTGATCTCCTGAGACAATTTTTGTCTTAAAGTCTATTTTGTGTAAGTATGGCCACCATCTTCTTGTTAAAATTTGCATGGAGTATCTTTTTGGATCTTTTTACTTTTCCTTTAAATCTAAAAGGAGTCCTTTGTTGACAGCATGCAGTGTATGGTCTTTACTTGCTTGTTGCTTGTTTGCTTTCCACTTAACCTCTGGGTCTTTCAGCTGTGGAATTTAATCCATTTACATTTAACTTCTAATGGGGAAGGACATACTATCACTTTGTTAACCATTTTTCTCTTTTCCCTTTTTTTTGTCCCTCTTTTTCTTATTGTCTTTTTCTTGCTGTCCTCTTTTTGTTTTGCTCCTGTTTTCTAGTGACATTTTGATTCTTTTATTTTGTGGCTCTTCTATAGGGAATTCTTTGTGGTTAATATGGGGGTAAAATAAAATATATCATAGTTATAGCAATCTATTTAAAATTGATAATGACTTTAGTCACATACAAAACTTATACTGTTTTACTTCTCCTCCCAATACTTATGTTATTGATGTCACAGATGACACCTTTTTATAGCAGGTACCTATTTACATGCTTTATACAGTTATTTTTATGCTTTTGTTTTTAACTTCTATATTAGAATTAAAAGTGACTTACATATTACTATTAAAAAGTACATATTACAATATTCTGTATTTGTTTATATATTTACCTTTACAATTGAGATTTATGCTTTCTTTTTTTGTAGCAGAAACTTTTTAAAAATTGTATTTAAAGAGAAAAAAACAGAAAAAGGGTAGAAATAATACAAAATTTCAAAAAAAAACCCAATAAGAAATCACTAGTTGATAAATTACATATTGGCTTCTTAGAAATAGTTGTTCAAGTTACAAAATTAAAGCATGCAAAGGGGACATTCAAACAGTGAGACTGCAAACAGTTCTGTTCAACGAGCCAACAAAAACTTAGTAATATGATTATCTATCTTACACACTTAAACATATATGCAGTTATATCCTTTAGAGCACTTTCTTTTCCTCTCTTTTTTACAATAGCAATCACACATTTTGGGTTTTATTACTCCTATAGTTCTTATTACTTTTTACCTTAGAGACACAATGTGATATTTATATGATTCTTATTTATTTCACTTACGAGGATAGTCTCAAGTTGTCTCCATTTATCTATGAAGGCCTAAAGATTATCCTTTTTATAGCTGAGTAATATTCCATTGTATAAAAATACATCTTTTTCATCCGCTCTGCGGTTGATGGGCATTTGGTTGTTTCCAAGATTTAACTATTACAAATTATGCTGCTTTGAACATGGGTGCACATATATTACTGTGACATGATCTTTTCAATTTTTCTTGGAAAATACCTGGGAGGGAAATAGCTAGAAAGAACGAAACTTTCAATCCTAGTCTTCTGAGATATCTCCATAGTGGCTGCACCAGTCTACACTCCCACCAACAGTGGAGCAGTGTTCCTTTTTCCCCCTGCAGTCTCGCTAACATTTGTTATCAGTTGATTTCTTGATGGCAGCTATTCTTTCCAGAGTGAGATGAAATCTCAGTGCTGTTTTAATTTGCATTTCTCAAATGACCAGTGATGGTGACCATTTCTCATGTATTTATTTGCCATTTGTATTATCTTCAAGATATATACTTTCATTTTGCTGACTCATGTCCTTTCATTTGGACCTACAGGAGTCCCTTTAGCATTTTTTGTGAGGTTGAGCTAGTGGTGATGAATTTTGTCTGTTTTTGTTTTTTCAGGAAAATACTTGTATTTTTGTAGGATAAGTTTTCCTGAATTAGCATTCTTGGCTGGCAGTTTTTTTCTTTTAGCACTTTGATAAAGATGTATCATTTTGCTCCCTTCTGTCATACAAGGGGTCTGCTGAGAAGTCCACTGATAGCTATAGGCAGCCTCTCTAGTATGTGGCAAGTCGCTTTTCTCTTGATGCTTTCAAAATTCTCTTGGTCTTTGACATTAGATAGCTTGATCAGAATGTGTCTCAGTGAGGATTTCTTCAAGTTCAATCTAACTGAAGATAGCTAGGATTCTTGACTCTGGATGTCCAGTTCTTTTCCCAGATTTGAAAAGTTTCTGGCATTTCTTCAAAGCAGTTTCCTATCCTTCTTCTTCTGTACTACTTTGAGACTCCTGAAATGTATATGTTGGTTCCTTGATGGTATTCCATAGTGCCTTGGACTTTTTTCATTCTTTTTTACTCCTGGATAATTTGAAGCGCCCTTTGAGTTGATGATTTTTGCTTCTGCCTGATCAGGTTCACTGTTGAACCATGCTAGTCAATATTTCAAATTGGTTATTATATTCTTCAGCTCCAAAATTTGTTTGGGTCTTTTAACTATTTTTTGATATTCTGATGTTCATGCACTGTTTTTCTGAGCTATTATTTTTATCTTCATAATGGTGATTTTGAATTTCTTGTTGGATAATTATTATACCCCGTTTAAAAATTACTGCTTTTTGTTTTGTTTTATTTTCTTAGATCAGGTCTAGCTATGCAGCCCAGACTGACCTAAAACTCACAATTCTCCTGCCTCAGCCTTCCATGTGCTGTGATTATAGGAGGTTGTACCATTGTGCCCAGCTTATTCCTCATTTCTTCAGAGTGAGTTTTGGGATATTTGTCTTTTAATTGGCTTGTATTTCCTTTTTTTGTGTGTGTGTGCAACAGCTACTTCTTCTAGTTTTTACAGACTGGTTTCATACAGGAAAAAGCTCCATCAATCAGCCCATCTGGGGATTCTGGGAACCTCTCAAATCTTTCCTGTGGAGGTCTCTCCTCCAGACTCCTGTGTGTAAATTCTCAAGTAGAAGAATTTGCCAGTTTCCTTCTTTAAGAACTCACAGTATCTTGTACTTTCTGGTGTCTGTGGTCCTGCAGACCTTCTGAAGCATCTTCAAATTGCTTTCAAGGACTTCCAGGCTCCTAGAGTAAGCCGGGTCTTGCAGCACTCTTGAGACAGGAGGATGCAAACCAGCCTTGCAGGCAGCACCCCTCTCCCAAAAGCTAGAACATAGAATGAACTCTCCAATTCTTTTTTTCCCCAGGAAGAGGCTAGAAGCTGATCTTTCTCTCCCAATTGCTATGCCCTGAACAGGAGGGAGGAACTGTGGTAAACGAGTGGCATGAATTTTCCTACAAGTTTTCATGCATCTGGTCTGTAGTTGCTTGGGTCCTGAACCTCTTAATTGGTTTCTGGATTCATCACAAAGGAATTAGTTCACGTATTGTTAGGCTGAGTGCTCTGGGGGTTTACTGGGACCTCATTTTGCCATCTTCCAAAATCATCTCACCAGGAGGTCTTTACAGATGCAGGTAAAGTAAGGATCTTGAAATGACATCATCCTGGATTAGGATGGGCCTTAATTCCAGCGACAAGTGTCCGATAGGAACCAACAGGTAGGAGACACAAAGACTCAGATTAGAAGATCATGTGAAAGTGGAAGCAGAGATTGAAGTGATGTGTCTCCAAGCCAGCAAATGCCAAAGGCTGTTGGCTGCCTCTGGAAGCTGGAAACTCATGGAATGAATTCTACTTCAGAGTCTGCAGAAAGAACTGGCCTTTCTGGGAGTAGATACATTTCTGTTGTTACAAGCCAGTAAACTTGTGGTGGTTTGTTATTATAACTGTAGAAAACTAACACAACACGGGAAAGCGATGGGGGGAGTTTTACTGTAAAGAGCAGAGGAGGATTTTAGACCCTTTCCGATTGGTGGTCTGACCTCTCTTTGCTCACAGTGAGCCTGCTTCTGTCTGTGGGCATCCACATGAATGTTTGGGGTGTTTCTGTTCAGTGGCACCAAAATGCATTTCTTGGCATCCTGTTCCTCCTTGCAGTGCCCTAGAGGCTGCATTGTGAGGACTAGGCCTGGGGAGGACTGCGCCATGGGCTCCAGACCCACGACCCACCTAACCAAAGCGACTGTTTCCATGAGTGATTTCTAAAGGGCTCATATAGGACTTGGGGGAAAAAAAAGCCCGAACAATCTCTAGCATGCTGCCACTTAACAAAGAAAATAAACCTTATGAAATCTGTACAGGTTTCATTCTAGCTCTTCTTTCTCTCCTAACCCCATTCCCTGGCCTGTCATTTTCTGTCCTTTCTGGGGTTCACCAGCTTCCGCAGTCTCAGTGACTGCAGCTGAACCTGGGACCTGGGGAGGGGTTCAGATCAGGTATAGGAAGGAAAGGAGTTTTCTCCCCCAGGAAACGAGGTTACCTTTACACTCATGGGTCTCCACAGTAGATTCTTGTTTCCTCTCATGACCAATAATCTTGCCAGTAATCCTGTGCTAGGCTGGTTCTTACATTTACTGGTGGCTCTTGGCAAAGCATGGAGGGGAAAAAATGTCAGGAATGGCGAAATTATTAAATATTGGAGGAAGGGAAAAGTGGGCAGCTGGGCAAATTATTTTAAAAGGGTTGGGGAAAAGGGAGGTGGGGTAATAACAAAAGGAAAAACTGTACCTACATTAGAGTGCTATAATTTTCCCCACATAGTGCCATAGAAATCACACTTCAGACTCTTCGTCATGCATACATTTGAGGAGAACAATTTACCTGTATTGTTCATTCTGTGTCATCAGTCAGCGGGACTCATTTCGTACATTATCCTCGGGTGCTGTGGAGTATTCATTTCTTTGCACTGATTTTGCTGCCAAAATGTCCTCTTTTCAAGTCATGGACATCATTAAGCATACTTTTTATTTTACATCACTTATCATTTTCAGAGCTTCTTTATTTCATTACTTTACATTCAAATTTTCAGACCTAAATCATTAGAGTTGACATAAAGGCAGGTTCCCACTTTCTCTGTTTGGCATTAGCTATTTTGTTCCTGAATCAGAAATTTCTTTTTCTTTCCAGAAGTCCAGTACGGGGGATAGCAGCATGATTATAAAGTCTTCATGTAACTGTTAGAGAGAAAGAAGATTGTAACAGTTGTCAATGGGAATTCCCTCTGTCTTTACTCTGGTTCCAGGGTCTTTCTTGCATCCTATTTTTCCTCTCCAAAAAAAGGGAAACTTCTTTCTGGCACTAGTGTACCCTGTAATTAATTCTAGCTCCAGCTCCACCAGGGTTTGCTGTTCAGTTCTTAGAAAGTTAGCTTGTCTTTCTGTTTTCTCTCCTGTAAGATGGAGACTCACTGATCTCTTTGGGGAGAGCTGTGATGGGGAAGGGCCAGTAACCATCATGAGAGGCAGCTCATAATGTAGAGTGTAGAATGAACGCATCTCCGAGCAGCAAGCCCAGGACCCGGGCTCTCCTCTGATTCATTCTCTTTAGAACTGGCTGCCTCTCATCGTGCCCAAGAGCCAGCTCCCTGTGAAGCCTCTGCCATGCTTATGGGACCTGTGACTCTCCTGAAGGAGATGGGGAGCAATTAAGGGATGTTACCTCTGACCCCACCAGTGGAATGTTGCTGGGATATAAGACATCCATGTGCATCTGAAAAGAACTCGTAAGTCTCTGAAGTCCCAGAAGGTGAAGAAGTCATCTTCCGTTTCTCCATTTTCCAGGTCCCCATGTTGTCGGAGGGCAGCACCTTCACAATGCTCCTTGCATTTGGGGCCAAGGTGCTCAGGGGATAGCACTTGATGATTTTATTCCATCTGTGTGAAATGGTGACAGCATAGATCATCCACAAAAGCTGACCGCTGTCTTTTCTCCCCAGGTGACCAGTATGTTCTCTTGTTAGACTGTTGCTTCTCAAACCATTAATGACACGTCTTTAGGCCATCTGTTCTTTGTTTCTACCTCCATGGAAAGGAGGAAGGTTGCCTGCAGGCCTGCTGACAGGCTCCTGGCGGTGGTGACACTTATGAGAGCATGTGAGAGCATCTGGACTTGGCTCGCACGGCCTCTCTTTTATTTAGTTGTCACTTTCATTTTTTTTGTAAAATTCATGTGCAAAATAATTGTAGGTGGTATAAATATAAAGTTTAAAGGACAGTAGTGAAAAGAACACCTGTGTATGGGTTGATTCCTAATCTAAGAACAGAAAATCAGAAATGCTCCAAAATCCAAAGCTTTTTGAGCACTGACATGTCACAAAAGAAAAACTCTGCACCATGAAACTTTAATGCAGAAATGATGAAAGATACTGTGTAAAATATTGTGTAATATCAGAGTATGTATATAAGGTGTATATAAAATATAAATGAGTTTTGTGTATTGACTTAGGTTCCAACCCCAAGATATCTCATTACACATGGAGAATCCTTTTTTTTTTTTGGTGGGATTCTCGTTTAGATTCTTATGCTTATAAAAATTTAAGCCAGATGTTCCAAAATCTGAAAAATATCCAAATTCCAAAACATGCATTTTAAATAAGGAATATTCAACCTGTACAACCCACAAAGCTAAATAAATGGAATATTACAGTATTTTGAAGTTCCACACACTCCTTCATTGCACCCCCCACCCTCACCCCATCAGAGGTAACCTCTGAACTGAACTTGGTGTTAATCAATCCTTGATATTGATAATTTTGTAATATTAAATATTTAATAATATGTTGCTCAATTGTGCATACTTTCACACTTAAGTGGTATATAATATATATTTCTCTGTAGTTTGTTCAATTTCTAAACATTTGTATCTTTTTAGTTTTTTCTGTATTAGTTTAGATGTAGTGTTTTTAAAGTTGGGGGTTCATGTTCTTTATACTTTTATCTCTAGGTAAATTTTAAATCTTGGGTTTAAAGGAACTTCCTCCAGAAAGAAGTTGGGTTTTATTTCTCTAGGTATTTAAGGTCATACCAGCCAGGGCCTTTTATTTTTTGAATATATGAGTGGTATAAATGATGACTTCAAACCCAGGGATGTAGGACCCGCTGGTCTCATCCATTCCACATAGAATCAGGCCTGGCAGCGGACACAGCTCCGCGGCTCACTTCTGTAAGTTTTTGTTTGACCTCGCCCTCTGAAGATGGTGACTTTTGGAGAATCCTTTTTTTTTTGGTGGGATTCTCGTTTAGATTCTTATGCTTATAAAAATTTAAGCCAGATGGTTTGGTAAACAACAGTAGGACAGCAAACTGGATGTAGGTCATCTGTTGTCTTGTTAGTGTTGTGTGACAAGTTATGACAAACCTCAGCATCTTTAATATCAGTCATTTATATTTGCTTCTGTGTCCAGGAGTCACCTGGCATCTGCTGGTCCAGGCTGTGTTCTGCTCCGCTTGGCTCTCAGCTGTGGGCCGTGTTCAGCCTGCCCCTCTTGTTTCTCATCCTCCTTGGGTCCGTAGGCACCGGTGCCCAAGGCAGGGGCAGTAGTTGAGTAGTTCTGAGTGCAGCATACGGTGTATGTTAATGTGCAGACCTCTCACACGGCATGTCTGCTCCTGTTCCATGAACCAGGGGAACTCTCCTGGCCCCTAGCACTATGGGAAATGTATTCTGCCTCAGTGGGAGGAATGGCCAAGTTATGTGGCAGAAAGTGCACAAAGTTATGCGACGGAAAGTTGCCACAGAGACCTTGCGCTCCTTTGTCTACATCGATCATTGTCACAGATGTGTGTTCACCGTGCATTCTCAAAATTTGATGTTTCTGAAGGTTTGGTTTATTATTTAAGTGCATGTATTTCTGTCCCTGAGACTTCTCAGTTGGGATATTGCAGATTAGATATTTCCTAAAAACAAAGACAGTCAAAAGAGCATTAACTCACTTGGACCAACCTGTGCTTTCTGTTGCTTCCTCTGCTTTACGTAGCCTCAAAGTCTGCTCTCAGGAGCAGGGGTTCATGTGGAAGCCTCTACCTTACAACTTGCTCACCGAAGACCAGGAAGTCACCCCATCTGTGGAGTATTTGTGATTTCCTAGACTGGGTGAGTAGGAGAAAACAGAACAAAGCTCAAACTCATATTTTGGATATGGATTCTTCAGTCACTGATGAGCTGTATCCTAAATGTGCAGAAAATTACAGGGATAGGAATTTGTTCATTTTAAAGATATCTAGACATTTGGCATGTTTATGAAAAATACATTTGGAATAATTATCATAAATTACAGATTCTTCTTTTCAAGGAAGGAGTTGTTAAAAGGTTAAGTAGCAAACTTTTCCAAAACATTAAGAATTCCATTCAATTAAAAATTCTTGGCTCAAAAAAAAAAATTCTTGGTTCATGCTTGTAATCCCAGCACTCAGGAAACTGAGGCAAGAGGATTGATGTGAGTTCAAGGCCAGCCTGAACTGCGTACTCTCAAAAAGAAAATAAATTCTTATTTTCTTACAACTGTTCAGAAATCTGTTTATCACACATAACAGGAAAAATCTTCATAGATCTGAACAATGTCTCTCTGTGGTGATCATTATTTTTAACTATTGTATTTCATTTTTTAAAAAATTAAGAATTCATGCGTGGTTCATTTTGGGTGCTTGTTAATTCTTATTTAATTTGTTAGCTTTTCACATTAAATAGAATTTAAGTGTCTTAGGATTGGTCTATGTTTGCATGTTAGTCTACTTATCTGTTGTTTTTTTATTTTTTTCTTTCCCCCAGATTATTGGCATTTGACCTTGTTTTCAAGGCTGATTAAGATGTTATAACATGCTTTATAGTGGGCCGATACTTGCTTTAACACCTTACAGTGATGATGATACTGTTACTAGGAACCTTTAGTCTGAGGATGTCAGAGTCCCTTCTTCCTCCTGAGTGCCTCCCCCACGGAGGACAAAGAATTCACAAATTCAATGTTAACCAGGGCTTTCATTGCACAGTGGCTACTCCTTTTCCATCTCCTAATCTTTATTTTCTCTACCACTCTCTGGATTTTGATAGTTATCTTTTTAATGCCTCAATTATAGTATTACAGGTTTTAAAAAAAAGAATGAATGAACAAAGAAGGAAACTGCTAGCAAATTCACCAGCAAAGTTAATTTCCACATCCCAAATTATTTTCTTTCACTGTACCATCCTTCCAACATACTGTTTTAGTAGTGAACATTCTTCCCAGGAAGAACTTTTGTATTTTCTGGGGGTCCATCTGCTCTCACTACTTATCTCCCCACCTGAAGCCATAATGTTCCATTCCAAGCATCGTAATCATTTTCACAGCAACTAAATGTGATTTCACACACAGCAGCTTATGACTTCTGGGGAGAGTGAGCAGTGTAAAATGATTAACCCCTTAGGATAGGGACCCTGTTTCACACTAATCTCCTTAGCAACCAACACAAGGCAGAAAAATGGGCAGCCTAAGTGGATTGAGGACAATATAGCATCCATTTAATGATCTGTTCTAAATGCCTCCCGAACATATTCTCAGCCCCAAATTACAGCTGACACCAAAGAGAATTAAACACATTTCCTTGGCAAAGGGGGCCAACATGTAGAGGAAGGATACAGGAATGTGTACCATAAAACCGGGATCGAGTTCTTGGAAGATGAAGTGGTGGATCACTGGGCTGGTAGGACTCCTACAGAGACAGCATCACTGGATGGATGATGGAGTCCTGGACCTATTCAGTCAGAGTGAATGTAATTTATGTCTGGTTTCCTTGTATTTCGAGGAAGAAAAACACATAGATCTGTGAATTAACACTTATAACCTCCTAATTGGCAGGGACAAAAGAAATCTGAAAGTCTTGATTCCCTGCCAGGAGACCTGGGATAACCATGCCAATTGAATGCCCTGTTTTCAGTTAACTGTTAATGCTTTAAGGAAGGGAGTGTTTATCACGAAGAAGAGTCAATCCAGCCACATGCTACAGTGATTTTTTCCTGTCTTCTCTGTGTGTACAACACAGGCAAGTAATAGGTCCCACTGTACTTAATCAACACTGAGGTTTATGCCAACTCTCAAACATGACTTTCTTATAGAAGAAATTGGGCTTTTTTTTTACCCAGTAGAAGTTAGAATAGGTGGCTAAAATTAGCTAAGAAATATTTTTTTCCTGAATCATCAGTCATTCTGGAATTCTTACAAGTGCAGACTAATCAATTTAGGCCACTTTCTTCATGAGGTTTAATGAAATTGGATTTTTTGGGGGGGTCAAGTCATAGGTGTGGTTATAGGATGGGATAAAGCATACCTTTCCCTTGAATAGAAGACTGTCATCAAAGAAATTACTGGCAAGTTATAGGAATCCAGGCATTGTTGAACCCTTCTATTACCCTAGGCAGTTATTATTATTATTATTCTCATGATTTTCCACTCAGCAAGTGTATGGGCTTGAAAAAATCATCTAATAAACATTTATTAGTAGGTGCTCTTTGCCTGATAGCAGAAAATTAGAAGGAACCAGATGTACCCACTTTAATTGATTGGAATAATCACGGGTAGTGTGCATCAAGGGTGAAAATTGCTAACTTAAATTGTGGCTTTGTGGCTCAAATGAGTTTTTGTAGGCTGGAAGTCTTTTTTCCTCTTTTCCTAAATAGAGCTTCTATGTTTTCCTTCCCTAGCCATCCAATTTTCTTTCATTTTTTTTTGGAGAGAGAAGGATGTTCAATTAAAACTCTTTATAGAGTGACAGGTTTCCAAACTGGCTTTTATTCTGTGGGAGAGTTGGAAGTCTGTTGTCTGAGTTTTCTCAGTTCATCCAAAAGACCAAAACAGAGAGGAGCAATATCAAGAGATGAAATAGAAACAGTGCACATTATCCCCCTTTGACAATGAATAGGACAGATTGGAAATATGAAGAGTAAAAGTCTGCCTAGCAAAATGCCTTCTGGTTTCCCTGTATGTCCCATCCTTTAGGTCTCTTCTCTGGGAAGCCTTCCCAGACCACCCTGCCCCACCATCAGTCCCACTTTTTATTCCAGTGTACTCCTGTCTTAGTACTTAAGACACTTTATTTTGGAGTTGCTTGTATCTTCTTTTACCTGGGATTAAGGATTATGTTTTGTCCCCTTTAGATCCCTAGAGTCTAATCCAGAGTCTAGCAGTCAGTAATTCCCTAATGAAATATTTACTGTATACACTAAGGAAAGTTAATCCGAAAGTAACTTTTGCATGCCCACTGCCTTCTTGTGTAATCAGCTATCTATTGCTGTGTAACAAACCATCTCACAACTGAGTGTCTTAAAACATCACATATTTATTGAGCCATGGTTTTGCAGACCAATAGTTTTGGCTGGCTCAGTTTATAGTTGTGATTTCGGCTTGTCTATAGTTGGGTTCTGGGTCAATAGTAGGAGGCTGATTGACCTACATTAGCCTTGGTTTGGAGGGCTCCTCTTTCTGAGCAGGCTCCCCCAAAGTGAGCAGAGCCTGTATGTTCTCCTGAGCATGGATAGCATGCTCAGAATTGGTGCAATGCAAGGATTTTTAGTGATCCAAGTAGTCTCGAGGCTGAGCTGGACTTAGAAGGAGGGGAAATAGATGCCACTTTTAGAGGGGAAAAGATTGCGAACTCATTTTATAGAGGGATAGGGCTATAGGAGAAAAGTGATTGAGCACATTTTTGCACATCAGTCACTACCCTCAGCAAGTTGTAAGTGCTCTGCAATGCTGGTATTGTTTGAATCCAATAAGTACCATATTAGCCAATAACATGGAAAATCAAAGACAATGACATTTCTTTTTGGTTCCATTTCACATCCCTATCAGTCTTCCTGCTCACTCCACCACATCATTCCCTAGGCACTCAGTCAGGCCTCTGTGATGTCCTGGTAGTGACAGGATGCAAGTATGTATGAGCACTACGTACACTGCTGGGCACTTTGGGTAGCCCAGACTTGGTACCAGGCAGGACCACAGCAAGGAAAATGTGCTGCTTGTCTACTGGTAAAGATGGGCATTAACTAGAGAGTACAAGGGTCATTAGTTTAAAAAGATGGTAGGACTGAAAAATAGGTAAAAGAGGAACCTTCCCAGCTGAAGAGTTTTTATATGCATGTGTGGTACCAGGGATTGAACCTAGAAGCTTCACACTGTGCTACATCCCTAGGTATTTTTTAGTTTGAGACAGGGTCTTCCTGTGTCACTAAGTTGCTCAGGCTAGAGCCACATTTGCAATGCTCCTGCCTCAGCCTCCCAGAGTTCTGGACTTGCAAGCAGGCACCAGCACACCTAGCTGGACATAATGTTCAAGCTGAGATTCGACAATCAGTGGAAGTTAGGTGATCCAGGAGCATTTCCTCTAGGGAGGAGATGGTGGTGAGATTTGAGGTGGAGGAGCCAACTGGAGCACTTTCTAGGGAGAGAAAACAAGCAGCAGGCCCCAGGGAGGGGACCAGGACAAAAGAGCTGGAGAGGGGGTGAGGGTGAGAGTGAGGAGACGTGCACAGGATTGGACTCTGAGAAGGTCCCTTCCCGGTGGTGGTGAATGACACACTGCTGAAGGGTGTGAAGTGGGGAGTTTGCAGCCCAATTTGCCTTTGGGCATCGTCCTCCATGTGCGGCACTGGGTGTGACATGCCTTGCTGCCGACACACCCTTGCCCCGTGGTGTACAGGAAGAAAGTGGTCTGAGATGTCCGTCCTGTCTGTAGTTCCTGCCGGGTCCCTGCCAGCCTGCTTAGCCTGCTCAGTTGCATCAAGGCCATCTTCAGGATGCACTTTAGAGTCCCCCAGCCCAGCATCCCACAATGACCTCCAGCCTGTGAGTGCAAGGGTGCTCGGAGACAGGCACAAGGAAGGGACAAGCCATTGTCATGTGCTGCCCCGGTTCATTCTGATCTGGGCCTTCCAGCTGGGGAGGTGGTCTAGGGTTCAGTGTCACTGTGTAAATCCCCAGAGAGGCCTTGAAGTGACTTATCAGGGTGGGGAAGGTATCTGCTCCTCCCTGGGGTCTGGGGCAGGTGCTTGATTTGCCCCAACTCTGCCCTCACCTCCTTTCCCATCAGGTGTCATTTTAAACAATTCGTACCTCGTGGGAACCTTTCACTACCTCTGGGGCCCTGGTCTTCTGGGTGATACAGAGGGCTTTTCTAGCATTGGTCCACAGGAGTGTCATTAGGGTAATTTTTCAAGCTTGCCTCAACAGTTCTGGGAATAACTGAGGGGATTGATCCTTGTGGATGGAGTGGCCTGAAATGTCTGCAGTCCCACGTCCTTCCCAGCTTCCCTTGGTGGTCAGTGGGTCACAGAAGTAAGTGGCACTGCTGGGTTTCCTGTTAATGAGACCTTTACAGCTCCACTTGGGGCTGCAGTTCATTAACCCAGTGGCCCAAGAGCAACGATGCTGCCCTGGCTCCTGGATTTCCATCCACATTCAAGGCTTTTTTGAAAGCCCAGGTCCTGCTTCTCAATCATGTTCAATATTAAGTTACTTGCAGAATGGAGTTATTATCTTTAATGTTTAATAACTGTGCCACAAAGATAATATAATAAAATCTGAGAAATGTAATTTAGAGAGGCTTTTGAGTCAAGCCTTCTACGAGTGTGTGTTTTTAATCTTTCATAATCCTCTCCCCAAGGCTAAGAAAAACCTTGCTTTCCCTCTGTTGTCTACTTGGCCTGTCTCTTTTATTTTGATGTTGTCTTTGCCTGGCTGGGTCTGGATTGATCTGTCTCAGTGATGTCCAAGTGTGGGAGCTGAGACTGATGGGTCCTGAGCCAGGGCTGTGTTGTGGGAGTTGGGGGCTCGTGGCAGCCATGGGGTGCTGTGGTGTTGGAGCTTACCCGGTGCGCCTTTGATCTCACACAGATAGTAACCTGTGCGACTTTGCTCTTGACATCAGCGAAAAGTATCCGGGCCCGATTCCCCAACCCTGATCACTTCAGTGTCTCTCCAGATAGGTGTCAGCCCAATGACAGATGGCTCTTAGTAAGAGCAGAGATTTAGGGGATAAGAGCTTGGGGGATAAGAAAAGGGTAATTTTTTCTTTTTCTATTTAGGGACTTGCATAGAACTGACTGTAGTCATTCTGAGTTGTTTTCTTGGAAGCAGCAGCAAGATGAATGCGGCTCTGAATTTGCAAGTTCAAACTCTGATTTCCCGTAGGCAGAATCCCCTTGACAAATAAGGCAGTTAGACTGGGGTGTGTTCATGCTTTCAGGAATAGAGACCATAATAGTGGCCCTGTTTTGTGTCCTGAGGGGCCATGGCCAGGAAGTCTGTGGCAAGGTTCATAAAACACTTAGAGGTTTTTCAGAGAAAGGAGCCATAGAAATGGAAGGCGGCCCAGGGCCCAGGCGTGTTAGAAACCTCCCACAGAGGCCCCAGGCTCCCATTTCACTGCAGGTCATAAAGGGAGAGAGGATCAGTTCCAAGCCACCCTCCCTCCCTTCTGCTTCTTACTCTGTCCTCCAGCAAAGTACCAAAGTGTCACCATGCAGGAGAATCCTCTCAACAAGTAACCCATGCACCTTTGAAGGCACAGGGTATTTTAGTGACTCTTTTTCCCTTTCTAAATTGCTTTCTAAGCAGATTTATCACTTGAGGGAGTCAAAGTTAGTAAGACTACCTTAATTAACAGCCTAAAACGGAATCATACATAGTAGACGTTTGCTCTTTCATCTGCACGGTTGAATTTCTCTTTCCGGTCCACTCGAGTGGGGAAGAGGGAGAGGAGAAATGGTGGAGGTGAAGGTGAGGGAAGGACTGAGATCATCAGTTCTTGAAGGAAATGTTCTTAATTAAGAGGCCAGGTGTGGGTTCCATGGAGACTGCAGGTTTTGTCTGTTGATAGTTTTGTAAGTATATCCTTATGTCCTTCAACGCATGGGGAAATAATGCAGAGTTAGAGTTAAACTAGAATTCACACCATCGAAGCCATAAATAATGCAGCTTACACATATTCAGAACCTCGATTTGGAATGAAAAGAAATGATCTCTTTTCAAATATTGGCTATATCATCATGTATTCTAGGGAAATGTTTACACACACCATTGGTTTAACATTTTAACTGAATTAGATACTTCAGTTCAACAAATGGTCAATTCTGCCAGCTTCTTAATTGATTTTTTTTTTTAAATTAAACCAGTCAACTGCTTGAATCAACTGGCCACTTGTGTACTATAGACACAGACCTAGAGTCATTACTGTGGGTTAAACTGACTAATGATAAATACCAATGGCTCTGGTCAAGCTGGAGGAAGAAGCCAAGAACTCTACCCACACGGTGCCTTACCTCCTGAAATTAAATCATAACCTCCTTGTCTCAAGGTCTCATGTGATTTTTCCATTAAGTGATATTTTCAGTCGGTACTGAAAAGCATACAAGAAGATACTGATGCATTCAGACCCATGGCAGACTCTGCTGGAGGAAGAGTGAACTCTGCACAATTTAGATATTAGAGATGTTTCTTCTATTTAGTATACTCATAAATTGTTTTTGGAGACAATACTTTTTAAAATATCACAAACCGATTGAAAGAAATATATTCTTTAAGTATACTTAGAAAAATTCCATCATCCAGTGTTGTTTGAAGTGGATTTTCCTCTGTTTTGACTTCACCCTCAGGAAGCCTTGGATGAGTTTGCATGATAGGTGTGGGGTGTAAAAGAGATCAAATGAGTGTGCAAATTTGAGGCATTTGATTTGCCAAAGATAGCCACGGTTCAGACTTGAACTTACGGAGAGACATCTGTGCTTCTGTCACTTGTCTTTGCTGTCTTCATCTTGTGTGATGTCTGTCCTATGACAGTACTTAGTAAGGCTTCAGAGTGTGCTTGTTTGTCAGCTCAGACACCTGAGTTCATTCATGCACTGGCCTTTATTTGCTTCTAGAGTCTGTGCCTTGGGGAAGAAGCTATAGGGTCCTGGAAGTCTTGCTATGTCATCCCTCTGCCTGTTCCACGAGGGATTGAACCCTGTGCATGCTAGGCAAGCACTCTTCCTTTGAGCTGTATACCTAGACCCTTCTATTTTATTTGTGAGACAGATTTTCTCTAAATTTCCCAGGCTGGCCTTCAGCTTGTGACCTTTCTGCCTCAGCCTGCAAGTAGCTGGGATGATAGGTGTGTGTGCCTGGCTTAGTTCTTTATCAAACATTTTCCAAATGCCTGCACTACTGTGGCATTGTGTTGGTTTATGGAAACTGTCAAATGAGCTTATGATTCCCATTCTTCCTGAACTCAAAACCTAGTTTTTGGGAGATGGGACAAGGGTGGTGGCAGATTTCCTGTGTCCTTATGAGTCTGGGAGGCTAAGTAAAACCTAATGTTGCCATGAGCAGGCAGATTTTAGTTTCACTCACTGTAAAGTCATACATAAAAAGTTAGTTTCTAAATCCATGAATGGATGAATGGATAAACATGTGACACACACACACAATGGAATACTACTTAGGGTTCAAAGGGAGTATAATTCTGACCCATGCTACCATGGCTGAACCTTGAAGAAAGACATTTGCTAAGTGAAATAAGCCAGACACAAAAGCACAGATGTTGTATGATTCCACTTAGATGATAGGAAAATCCATAGAGATAAAAAGTCAAATAGAGGTTATCAGAGACTGGGGAGAAGGAGAATGGGGCTAATTGTCTATGGGCACAGAGTTTCAATTTGGGAAGATAAAAAATTTCTGATATGGATGGCAGTAATGGTCACACATTATGTTATATTTATGCCAGGGAACCTTGCGGCTAAAATGGTTGAATTAGAAAATGTACTTGTGTACTTTATCACACACTTTACCTTCTGGATTAGAATGTTGTCAGCTGTATGTGTAAACTCATTCAGGGAAGAGGAAGATGGACTTGGCCATTAGCGAGCCATCTTTGCAAAGCAGCAGAGGCCTCGCCAGGCCCTGGCTGGTGTTCAGCACCTGGGGACGCTGCCTGCCGTCCCCTCACCTGGTCCATGAGCTGCTCCACTAGCTCACAGAACAATCCTTGCAGGGGCGCAAAAACTGGCTGGGGATCTAGTAACCCTTTCACAGTTGATTTGGCCATGAGAAGAGCTGTTCTCAAAGAAATGAGAACACGTGTATTGGAAGCCTGCCTCTGCCTGATGTTCCACCCCATCCAGGAGACCAGATGGCATTTGATGTGGTTTTCATAACTGCGATTTTGGGTTGATGACGGAACCTGTTTGTGTTTCTACCCAGCTCCCTGCCTCCTGCCTGCTAGCTGAACCCTCATCCCTAGAGCGTGGGTTGAACGGCCAAATTGTCGTTCTTCTTTTCCTTATTATTATTGTCATAGTGCCAGCCTCCACGGCTTTCAGACCCACTCGCCTGCCCAGAGTGTAGCACAGAAAATAAGACCTTTTTCCTGAAGGGCTGATCCAGTGCATAGTTTTCTCTTCACATTTATATTCAACTTTGGTTGTATGGTTTTGTGAGTTGGATCACTGGCCCGCTGCATATGTTCCAAGAGGACCAGTTCTGGTCCCTGCTTTCCCTCACCCAGCTGACCTTCTGCCATCGGATGGTGTTTTCCTAGGCAAAGGCAAATGAATTTCATACAGAAGAAAGCATTCTTAGGAATGCTGTCATAAAAATGAATATTTATGAGTGATTTAGAATTTTCAAACTGCTTTCTGTACAAATGATCTCTTTCAATCTACCGCAGCCCAGAGGACTTAAGCAGGTATCCCAGGAAACTGAGGCACAGAACAGGTTTGCCCAGCAAACACCTGACATGCCACAAAGATAGATCCGGATATTTTATCTTTTGGATCCACAACCAGAATTCTTTTTACCATTCCTCTCCCCCTGCTGGAAAATTCAATCTAGTGTGAATAATTTCAGCATTCTCTACCATTTTGAGCAACCTTGCAGGCTACCATCTTTCTTAAATGAGCCATGGTGACCATTCGGATGTTGGCATCATCGTCTTTACTGTGTGTGTTAGTAATGCTTGTGATCAGGGTCTGCACTTGATGTATTTTAACTCACTGGTAAAGTGGGGCAGAGGTGGAGGACCTGAAGTGGAAGATGAGTTCTCAGAAACCTGCTTTGGCTCCTTAGGCTGGTTCTTCTGTCTCTGCAAGGAAATTGGAGAGTACCAGTTGTCCCAATGTACACTTCTGTGAGGCCGCAGGAGACTTCAGGTTTTGTCCATGAAAACACAATGTCCTACTGCCGCAGCTGAAACTGTGGTCTGGCTTGAGAAGCAAGTGTATCTCATTCATTGTTCATTTTCTACTACTTTGCTGCAGTGCTTTGACATAACAGGAACTCAGTAATTTTTTTTTCTTGTGGTGCTAAGGATTGAACTCATGACCTCATGCTTCTCAGGCGGGTGTTTATGCCGCTGAGCTACATCCCTGACCCTCGGTAACTATCTTTTGAGTGGAACTTCTGAAGAAAACAGTTTCTTCTTGTTGGGAATTACAATGTATTGATTTGCTTAATGCAAGCGGGTGGGGCGTGGGGTGCTGAGGATTGAATCCAGAGTCTTCACATTAAGCTACAACACCGGTCTTTAAAAAAAAATTAATTTTGAAACAGACTCTCACAAAGTTGTCCAGGCTGAGCCTGGGCTGGAATTTGTGATGGTCTTGCTTCAGCCTTCTAGGTTCCTGCTTCAAATTCATTGTGTTAGGTTTGCAGACATAATTCACTCATCACTTCTACCCATACATTTAAAAAAGACCTTTCCTGTCTTTTGTTCCTCTCACCACCCAGTCGTCATCCATCCACTGTAGAGACACAAATGAATTGAGACCCCACCATTGACAGCGAACAGCGCTGCTCTGATGTGGTCCCCGAGCTGGTTCCTGGGCTGTCCCTTCCCCCTCCTGCCTTGGGCAGGGGCTCCGCTGCTCGGGGTTATTACAGCCATATATCTTGGAACTGAGCTTGAGCAGGGATCATCCTGTTTCCTGTTGCAATTGATTTTCTGTCCAACTTCCATTTCCTATTGTGTGTTCCTTTGGGGTCAGAGCAGCTTTGTCAGACAAAAGCAGGGCTTTCTCCTTTGGAGACGGTCCTGGATTCTCTTCAGCTGTGGTTATGGAACTGGACAGCCAGGCGATGCAGAAGGCGGCTCTCTGGCCAGATGCTGGCTGCGCAGTCTCATTGGACTCAGGGTTTGGACGCTGGAATCCTCGCACTTGGTCTGGACTCGCATTGCTGCGTCTCTCAACTTGTAGTCACTTTTTCAGGTGTCAGCTGGGTTTTCCTGAGGACTACATCAAGCGAGCTCTTCAGAAGATCGGATATGTTACGTTGCCATTGTCATTGCTGATGTTTGCAATTAGGTGACTTTGGGTCAAAGCTGAACCACTACACTGAACTGGATCTTCAAGCAATCTCTGGTCAAGCTCTCCACCTCACAGCACATGATTATTTAGCATTAAATCTTAAGAGAGTAACCTCTGCACTATTTCACAGTCAAGATGTCTAAAAACTGAATCCCTGCTTCCTGATACCAAGTAGACTCAACCCAGCTGTTCTTATTTCCTGTGCCCTTGTCACCCACTGTCCTTTTAGTGGCTCTACTCCATTTCCACTGTACTCTGGTCTTCCAGGGCTTTGAGATATTCAGTCAAGTGGAATGGCAATGCCAGTAAACTCTATCATTTTAAGTGTATCAGAGATGAAGAAAACTTTGATGTGTTTTTGTGACTCACACGAGTACATCTTCAAGCAATTATTTTGCACCTTAGATCTTGTACATTTGCTGCTTTACAGTCAGGGTCTGGTTTGTTCATGTGTAAGCATAGCAACAGGATTATCTGTCACCATGCTATTGTCTGTAGTAGTCAAAAAATAAAGGGCGCCAGCTCTCTTGACCTAAGAAATCTCTTATTGGAAGAGAATGCTGGGAACTGGTAAAGGCATTCAAAGATTTGTCTTGGGAGTATTTCTACACATGATAGTTGCATAGTACACAGACAAGCCAGATGAACTGAGGCCTGTGAAACCATTCAGTTTAATTCACTCAAATATTAGACACTGCATTTTAAAAATATACCATTGAAGGAAAATGGATCAAAAAATGCATTGGCAAAGGAGGTAATTGCTCGTTTATTCCTCCTTTCTCTTCTTCCTGCTTTTATATGTGTCGTGGAAGTAGTTAAGAACCATTGAGGGCTTTTCCTAGCATATCAGGGAATTCAGTTATTTTTTCTGGAACACGGAGAAGTATATGGCAATAGATAGGGAATGGTCATTGATAGTGTGATTGAGAAAAGTAGCATAAACTAGGAGATTGCATTCTAGTCCCAGTTCTGCTTCTAATATGTTCAGTGAGCTTGAGCAAGTTTGTTCACTTTGCTGGACCTAAATTCCTTTATCTATAAAAAGAAACTGAATGCATGTTTCAAAGATCCCTCCCAGTCCTGACATTGAACTCAGTACATTGATGTATATGATTTAGGTACACAATCCTAGCAGAATTAATTTGGATTTGTTCATTGTTTACATTTGGCTAATTGTTGCTTCTACACCAAAGAATATTTGTTATGGTTTGGAATATAAATGCCCCCAAAGGCCCATATGCGAATGCCTTGGTCACCAGCATGTAGTGCTATTGGGAGGCTATGGGACCTTTAGAGAGTGGGGTCTGGTGGAAGGAAGTTAGGTTTTGGTGGGTGCACATGAGGGGATATTGGGACCCTGGTGCCTTTTGCCTCTGTTTCCCAGCTGCCATGAGATGAACAGACCTCTTCATTCACATGCTTCTACTGTGATGTGCTGCCAAACAACTGGGCCAAGCAGTCATCAGCTGAAACCTCTGGAAGTCTGTGTCAAAATAAACCCCTCCTCTTAAACTGATTTCCTCAGGCGTTTTGTCACAGTGACAGAAAGCTAACTAACACACTCTCTAATGGTTATGGTTTCTTATATTAACTAAGGATGCGGTGAAGAAACATGGAATCTCCTGTCAAATCAAAACTAGAGCAAACTTCCCTTTCAGAGCAAGCGCTGATAAAATGTATATGTAAAGGCACCAGAACCTGTTGGATCCTTCTGCTCCCTTCTACTCCTCCAAAACCTGCAAAATCTTCACTCATTCTTACAGCTTCAGGGACAGTCTTCTTGCTGTGTGATCCTCAGGAAGAGGGGAGGAAGTGTGAGACTCAAGAGCTCACATGGGCCCACCCCACAGATCTCACGGTCTCCACCCCAAGCAGCATTATGCTTTTCAAGTTAATGACTCAATTGGGAAGTTTCCCAACTCTACAGTCTCCCCATCTTCAAGTGAGGGTCCCAGGGAAGCTGGACAGTGACAGATTGCCTCACACCAAAGAGCACTAAGCAGATATTCCACTTCCAGGAGGATAAACCAGCTATGCCCTCAGGGCACATTTTTTCAGTGTCTTTTGCAATAAGGAAAAACACTAGCCACCAATAAGCCTGGTGGGATTTCTGTTTCATTCTTTCATGAGAGCAGACAGCTGAGTTTTGATCCATGACATATGATAAAACTATGATGTCTAAATTTAAAAATTACTGCAGTAAAAGACATGTTGCCATTAACCATCCTCAAAATACTCTTCTTACTTCAGATGTACCCTGTCATTCTCACTGCTTTCTCAAGTCTTCTTTCATGAGTGACTTTATTTGTGCTGTTATAGCTGCCTCAATGTCCTGAATTAATTCAAATAATTTACTTTTTGTGGTCATTTTGGCTTTTGAGGGAGAGTCAAAAGGTGTTTGGTGCCAGGTTAGGTGAATAAGATGGATGAAAGCATACAATAGTCTTTTTCTTTTCTTTTCTTTTCTTTTTTCTTGAGTCATGATCTAGCCACATATTCAGACTGGCCTTCAACTTACTGTGTAACCCAGGCTGGTCTTAAACTTGACCTTCTCAGTGCTGGGATTACAGGCATGTACCACTAGCCCAGCTCACATGATAGTGTGTTTAGAAACCCACTTTCCATTAAATGGCACCCAGTGCCAGCACTCCCTGTATTTTTAATCACACATTTTAAAGAGCCTCACGAAAAAAGACTTGCAGAATTGCTGCAGAAAGTGGCACCGGCAATGTGATGAGTGTTTTCAAAGAGGCAGGGGAGCATTGTGTGTGTGTGTGTGTGTGTGGGTTGATGGCAGTGCCTTTTACTGTAATATATTTTTAAAATTTGAACGTTCACCGTATTCTTTGACCACACCTCATATGCCTTCTAAATGGTTCTAAACATAGAGTTGTAGATGGTTCTAGATGGTTCTAAACAGGGAGTTCTAGATGGTTCTAAACATGGAGTCCCATAAATATGCAGGTGTCCCCTTTCCTCTCTGGTCCAGTTGCTAAACAAGACCAGAGAAAGCCTTAATAGTTGAAAGCGAAAGTTGCTGTGCCTTTTAATTTGAGAATCAGGAAGAGATCATTATATAGGAAGTATATGTCTGATCAGTGAGACAAAACAAGCTGGTACCAATTTAAATTCAGCTATTAGATGCTTAGAAACATTTGTTCTTCACTGTCTCTAAGGCAGAAATATCCTTTCTTATCTTTGGATCTGGATACCCTTTAGCTTCTTGCTTTTTCTGGGTATTTGCTTTGTGTGATTCTTTATTAGTTCATGAATAAGTCTAAATCTAAACAGAAGTCAGTGTCCTCGATCCTGCAGGCCTCTCTGTATTATCCTAACTCCCCACCCTTGCCACGCTTTTTGAAAGCAAAGCCACTACTTGCCACATTGAATGCTGCACAGCCAGCTCGCTCGTATGTCTTTCTACTGAAAATTCCTTATGTGATCCTGACACTGCTCCATCCAATGTGGTCAACGATTTCCTGATTACTAAACTAACCACTGGTTCCTAAGCTACTTTATGAGCCCTTGTCAATGTTTTATTTATTTTTTTTAAACAGCATCTGGTGCTAGTGCCTCTATTTTCATTCTGGAAATTTTTTCCTTTGTCATTCATAGGGTTACAATGAACCTCAAATCAAGTGGTATACATGAAGCGCTTGGGAATTGCCATGTGGAATTACTCAATGAATATTAACTGCTGTTGTTATTATTCTGGGACATGGTGCTTTCTGATTTTTATGCTACCAGCCTCTTTATTTTCTGTCGGTTTTGTTTATTCCTTCTGTTCCTATGCGCCTCTCCATAGCTCTCTTCTCTCAGAAGATGTGCCCAGCACAGATTAAATTGGTGAAGTTTGAGCTTCAAGGCTTCTCGCTCACACAGGCACTCCAAGGGGTGTGGGACCCTTGTATTGTGTTCACGTGGCCAGTGTGTTCCTCTCAGCTTTACAAGTGAGCTGTGTTACCCCCCCGGCCTCGTTCTCCTCACACTACCTTGCTGCAAGTGGTGTGGGAACACTCGTGGGTATTTCTTACGTCCTGGTAAGCGGAAGTGCTGGATACATTTATTTTTCTTCTGTGGCTTGTATGTATGTGGCTCTCAATTGCTTCTCTGTGTGACTGAATTACTGCTGAGGTCCCAGGGCAGAAATGGTTCCCTGTGCCCCTTGTGCCAGCTCGCTCAGGCCTGGAGGTTGTGATGTGACGGGAATGTGGGGGTGATATCCCCTAAGAGAAGTTTGGGTAGGGTAGGGGAGAAAGGAATATAGTGCAAAGTTAAATGGGAAAACTTTTAAAAAGTAACATTAAAAGAAACATTACTATGCTAAAAAAAAAAACTGAATTACATTCCTGTTCTCTCTTTAAAAACTGGATCTACACACTTAGTATTGTATGATGAAAAAATTAAAAGTCTACTGACAAAATATGTAGGAAAATCAAAGGCACAGAAGACAAAAGGAAAAACAGACTGAGGAGGCTGGGAGGGCAGATGGAGAAAGGCTGTCCATCGGTAGTGACTTGCAGTTAGGTAGATTAGAAGGGCTAGTGTGCTGTTGCATGGCTGGGTGAGCACAGATCACTGTAAATACTGTGCATCCCAGAGAGCTGGAAGAAAGGATTTGAATACTTTCACCATAAAGGAATATTAAATGCTTGAGGAAAGAAGTGGTGACCATTATTTAAACATTATGCAGTGTCTACATATATTAGAAATCACATGGTACCCCATTAATATGTATGATTTTTAACCATCAGCTAAAATAAATAAAAAATAAGCGATAAACTGGACTACATAAAGATTGAAAGCTCTTTCACATCAAGAAAGTGAAAAAACAGCCCACACAATGGAAATTCTTGCAAATCATATTTGACATGGTATCTGCACCCAGAATACATACAAATCTTTTACAACTCAATAATAAAAGACAGCCCAATTAAAAAATGAGTAAAAGATTTGAATAGTGATTTCTCGAAAAAAAAAAAAAAACTATAGGTGACCAGTAAAAAGATGCTCAGTGTCATTAGCTGTCAGCAAAATGCAAATCAAAACTACAGTGAGAAAGCAGCCATGGTCTAGGATGGCTAGAATAAAAAAGACAGACAAGACGAAGGGTTGGTGAGGGTGTGGAGAAACTGAATCCTTATCCACTGCTGGGAGTACTGTAAGATGGTGCAGCTGTTGTGGAAAATAGCTTGGTGCTTCCGCAAACAGTTAAATACAGAGTTATAGGACCTTATTATTCTACACCTTGGTACATAATAAATGAAGTGAAAAAAATGTGTCTGAACAAAACCTCGCACCTGAATTTTCATAGCAAGACTACTCATAACACCCCAAAGTGGAAACAATCCAAAAGTCTATCAACTGATGAGTGGATTAAACAGAATGTGGAAATATTCAAGCAGTCCATTATTTGGCAATAGTGAAGAATGAAGCATTCTTTTTATAAAGCATTATGGTAAGTGAAAGAGGCCAGACTTGAAACACCACTTATTGTATGATCCCATTTATATGAAATGTCCACAATAGAAAAATGTGTAATAATAATAAGTAGATTAAGTGGTTGTCAGAGGCCTACGTAATAAGTGACAGCTAATAGGTATGGAGTTCCTTGTAGGGGAAGATGAAAATGTTCTAAAATTGATGATAGTTGCACAATCCTATAAATGTACTAAAAAGCCTAGAGTTGCACACTTTAAGTGGATGAATTGTGCGGGAGATGACTTATATTTCATTAAAGCTGTTTAAAAGGTGTGGAAAAATATATATGTTTGTGCTCTTAAATGTATCCATTGTATTCTAAACAAAGACTGAACTCCATGGCTTCACTTGCCAGGCCTTTTATTTACATGACAACTTTTTTTCCACTTCATTTATACATTTGTAGACCTTACCATTATTCAGGCATCTTCATAATTTGTCCAATTGGGTATGTCTCCTTCCCTGGCAGGTCGATTTTCCTTCTTCCATCTCTTGCAGCCCCTAGCATGACCTTTGGTGTTTATTTTGGTGTTTGTTGTATTGTCTACTTGGGATGGAGAACTCATTATGGCCAGAGAGTGTGCATGTTCATGTTACCTCTCTCAGAGCACCTGGCCCCTCATCTTACTTGACAGCTACATGATAAGCTCCTATCAGTTGACAGAATGAAGGGGTTGTGAAATTATTAGAAATGATCTCAGATATGACACTGCCTTCGCCTCACCTCTTTCACAAGGGTCGTTTGTGAACAGTGTGAGAGCACAAGTGTAAAGACATTTCTGAAACTCTGAAAACTCCACACAGGGTATTATTATCTGTAACCTTGGTAACTATTCAAATTAGCATCAATTAACTTTTGGCGGCACTCTTAAGATTCCTTATCATCTGCATTCGTTCGTTTGTCAGATGAGGTAATGCACTTCTTCTGGGTACAGTTGTCTTTGAGAGGTTGGCAGCGTTTCTTAGTTGTAAACAAAACTGTCTCATGTGCGGGACTGTGACAAAGAGGGAACCGGACGCCAGAAGCTCTGTGAAAACACTCCCATCCAATTTAGCAAGGCGGAATTGTGATCTGCTAAGTAAATCAGTGTCCTGCTCTGTTCCTCAGCTCCTTTGTGAATGAATGGATCCAAAGATTCCTTCTCCTGAGTGATTAGTTTCCAGTATCCGTTCAGAGTTCAGTGTAAAGCCCATTTGCCCTAGAAATCTTTGTTTTAAATCAGAATTCTATAGGTAAATATGTTTGTTGGACTAAGATATTTCAAATATGCAGAAATGCAGAGCAAATGATACAACCAACAAACCCACCACTCACATTTAACAAATGCCGGCTTTCTGCCCTATCCACCTAAATCCTATCTCCCCTCCTTCGTCAGAAGCAACTGGCATCTACTTCCGGGAATCTTTAATCTTTTAGTCCAACTTTGATGTCCATTCTTAACTCTCGAGAGCATTTTCTACTTCAAAACTCCCTGACTACTTCCTGTTATTCAGAGTTAACTCCAAGCTTGTTATGTCAGAATCTCTCCCACACTCCATTTCAGTTAGCCGCTGGGTAAAGGGAGGAAGAGAGACTCCAAGAACAGTTCCAGAGAAACATTCCTGGAATTCTGGGGAAGATAGGGGGAAGGCTGTGCAAAAGTGCCTGTATGAAAATGCAAGGTGACACCTAGGACATTTTTGACTCGACAAGCATCTTAGTCACTTTCTCCTTGGTTAGACATTGTTCTCAACACCTGCAGCTTGAAGGAGGAGAGGTTTATTTTGGCTCACAGTTGCAGAAGTTTCAGGCCTTGCAGGGCGAGCTGGCCCTAAGGCAGGAGGGACTAGCTGGAGGAAAGCTGCTCCTGTCATGGAGGTCAGGAAGTAACAGGAGAGGGCAGGAGCTGAGGAGAGAGTGGCATCCTCCTGAGTCATCTCTTCCAGCTATTTCCCACCTCTTCATAGTAGATCAGCTGTAGCACCCAAGTGCAGTCACTTTCCACAAGACCCACCTCTGCACACACAAGGCTTTGGTGGGGGGGGACATTGTACATTGGAACCATAGCAGGAAGTGTGCTACAGTTTAATAGACTATCAAAATGTTTATCAATTGGTAACAGTTTTTGGGAAAAATAATGAAGCATTCAGTAGAGAAAGAAAGATGAAGTAAACCAGGTGGCAAATGTGGACTTTCCCCCAAAGGCCCAGGTCTCAAAGGCTTGTTTCCAAGTTTGGTGCTTTGGGGAGAAGGTGTGATCTTTCAGAGGTGGGGCCTAATGGGAGGCCTTAGGTCACTGGAGCATGTCCTCAAAGGGGATTTTGGGATATCCCTCTCTTCCTCCTTTGTGCTTTCCAGCCACTATGAGATACTCCATCACATGTTCCCACCATGATGGGAGGCCTCAGGGCCAAAAGTAATAAGGAGCAACTGACCATGGACTGAAACCTACAAAGCTGTGAGCCCAGAAAAAATATCTTTCCCCTTTTTAAGTATTTTGTTACAGTGATAGGTGTCTGATTAACATATATGTGTCTGTTTTACATATATACTTGTCTCATGCAAAAATACATTTGAGAAATCTTTTAAAAATATATGAATGGAACAAAGAAGAAAGAAGAGGTGAGAAAATGAAAGCTCAAGGAAGATGGGGCTCAGAGCAATAGCTTCAAGGCTAAGATAATATCAGCATGTAGAATGCATGCCATTAGGCAGTGAAGCCCTGGCTGGCAACGGCCCATGGGTTTGGTCTTGATTTTCTCAGTACACAGTGAAAAAAGTGAAAGGGACACAGCTTTTAACATAGAAGCAGATCTATTGGCTAAGGAATGGCTGTTTCTCATTCGGAAGCCCGTAAGCCATTTCTTGGAGGTTTTGGTCCTCACCCTTGATGGACACTGAAGAGATTCTGTGCAGTGTATGGAGTGGTGTGTGTGTGTGTGTGTGTGTGTGTGTGTACAGGAAGTGCAGCTGAAGCATAGAGGGGTTAATGTGCGTTGGTGATGCCTGGAACACTGAGGATTAATTGTGCTTACAGTGCTACCAGTAACATTGTGATGGTGAATTTTAAGTGTCAACTTGACTGAGCTATGGTCTGCCCAGATAATTTGGTCAGATACTGCCCTGGATGTGCCCATGAACACACTGTCTTCACCAATATGAGTGGGCCTGATTCAATCAGTGGAAGACGTGAGTAGAACAAAAAGGCTAATGTCTTCATGAGTAAAAGGGACCTCTTCTGCTTGACTGCTTGGTCTGAGACATTTAGTTTTTTCCTCCTTTTGTATTCAGAACTTAGCTCTTTCCGACTCTCAAGGCTATTGGCCTTTGGATTGGAAACTGCTCCACCAGCTGTTCTGGTTCTCAAACTTTTGAACTTGGACTGAAACTGTACCATTGCTCTCTTGAGTCTCCAGCTTGCCAGCTGTTTGGGACTTGGCAGCCTCTGTATACCACATGATCTCTTTTGTCTATAAATGTATGTCCTGTAGATTTGCTTCTCTAGAGAGCTCTAATACAAACATTCTGTGTGCAAAGAGAGATAGCATGGGTCTTAGGTACTAGTTATAAATTATTATGTATTTGAAGAGATATGACTTTGGGTTCATAGGCTTTCAAACAGATGCTGTTGAATGGTGGGGTGATTTTTTTACTCTCTTACCATTAACCTTAAGTATTCTTATAATAATAACAATACCACTAGCAATAGTCAGGGTGTAATTCTAAGCACTTTCCATGTATTAGCTCACTTAGGCCTCATTAACAATATTCTACAAGAATTGCACCCAGGGGCTAAGGACCCTGTTGAGGGTCATGCAGCTAGGCAATGAAGCAGTATTTTCAAGGCTGTAATCTGAATAAAGTGAATCTTTCATTTACTCTTATAATGAAAAGAGGAGAAGGATCCTTGATGGAAGAGAATCAAATGTCGCTGTCTTTTGCACTTGGGGTCCTTTCTCTGGGGGAGGGGAGTAGCAGGCCTATGTGCAGGGAAATCTGCTTATGCGACTGTAAGGTAGCAGTTGGCCTAAGGTTATGGCGCTGGGAAGGCAGGATGATATCTGCAGGAGCAGCTGAGATGCCAGGCACAGTGGTAAGCCCTGCTGTGTGGAAAGGTGACCCGCAGAGCAACTGCAAATAAAGCCTTCATTTTACCAGTTTCCCAAGCATTCTCCTGCTATAATGCACGGCTTGGAAGTATCAGAGCAGGGAGTGAAGCTTCAGTTGTTTGACACTCAGCTCTGCGCTTTCTTCACCAACAGTTGCCAAAAACTTCTGCTGTGAGTCTGTCTGAACACCAGCATGCATCAGAAGAAGGAGGCAAGAAACCAGGCAGCAAGGCACACAGAGGTTCTTAGAAAGTGGGGGTGGGCAAGAGAAGCTACACTGGCTTTGCTGTAGTTGGGAGACGTTCTCAGCACCCAACTTCCCCGCTCCCCTTGATCCACGCTTTAGCTCAGCAGGAGTGTTCAGGACTGCCAGAGCCAGGGCCAGGTTTGCCACATCATGGGAGGATGATTCTCAGGGCCAGGGATGTGTAGATATGTGCCCACTAAAGTCACTGCAGGTGCTTAGACCCGTCACTCTTATGTCATTCTCTCCTCCTCGTAAGCGTTTTTCAGGCTATTCTTTGGGAGTAATTATCCCTGCCTGCTTTATTTAGAACAGCCAAGCTGCATTAGGGTGATGTAACAAGTCTATTGGACTGAAGGATTCCTGGTGGGATGACAAGTTAGTCACCTGATCAGGAGCCTGGCCATGTCTACTGCACAGACAGGTCTACCAGCTGCATGGAGCGACTGTTGGGAGCCATGGGTGCTAGCATGGCAGGATCCTGATGAACCATTTCCAGGCCTGTGGTTCCTGCCACCTCCCTTCCCACCAGGTAAATCCTGCTTAGACACCAGCGTCTGATTAAAGCTACGTGATGGAACTTGTACCAAGGATGCAACTGATGGCCCGTGGCAGCTTGTTGGAGCTAAAAAATATATTTTAATTTGTTTAGCTCTCTGGGGAAATTATCTGAGCCTGCATGTGCTAATCAACTTTCACATGAGCTTTCAAAGAACCTGAAATGATTCAAGCAACAAAATGAGATTTTTAATCTACATACATACAGAAATCTTTTGCCCTTTTTTTGAGAGGAGAAAGAGATTAAAAAAATTATAATTCACTCCTCCTTCCCTCCCCTAGGATGCTGTCATTAGCAGTCATAGGAAAATGATCATCCCAGTTGTACTGCTGTTGCTCATAGTTTTCCTTTGTAATGTAAACTTTATGCCAACTCTTAAGGTCAGAAGTGGTGGCAAGCATGGCTTCCCCATTTTATTGAAGGAAGTGGGTCTTGGAGAGATGGTGCAATTTGCCGAGTTCATGTGGCTGAGGGGGAGCAGCAGCATCAGGACTAGAACACAGTTCTACTGGAAAGTGGCTCGGTGCTCTTTTCACCCTCCTGGCTGCCTCCCAGTGAGAAAAATGCAAACTGTTATTCTACTAGATTTTATAAGAGAACAGAGTTCACAGATGGATTTTATACCCCATTGGCCAGGATGAGTCAAGTTAAGTTATGGTAACACCCAGGCTTGACTTTGTGATGCCAAGTCCCCCCGGGTCTAGTGACTCTCCAGAGAAGTTGCCCTCTACGTCTTCAAGCTGCTTTGATCTCCTGTCCCCTTGTGTCACCGGAGTCTTCAGAGTGTGCAGAGGACGGGAAGGAGAATTGAAGAGTTGCATGCTGGCTTTTAAGCTCCTTAGTCCCCAAGCAATGAGGTTCACAGTCTGTCACAACCTATGGGCCAGGTGGTGTCCCAGGGCTCTGGCTCCCTGCACAGGCAGTTGTGAAATCATGTCTTCTGTGTGTCCAGAATGGGGAGGAAAACCAAGAATATAGGTGACCATTATTCAGGATCACCATACCATCTGCAGGTCCTAGGGTCTACCATGGAGCAGCTCCCTCTAGGACAGTGTTCCTACCACCAGCAGTCACTTTCAGAGAACATCTCAGTGGTCGTTGGACAGGTATAAATAGTGCAGCCTCTGCTAAATGTCTGTTCAGTGTCCACATCTCACAATTCCTGACTTACAGACATCGTTTTCCTGATGACACCTTTAACAAGTCCTTTTTTCTGAGGAAACAGTTAAAAGTCCTTCATAGGAGGTAGACTTTTCTGATTTGACCCCTGACACTTTTAGCAGCCTCTTCTTGGGGTCGCAGTTTGTCCTGTAAGACCAAGGCCTAGACTCTAAAGCTGTTCCACCTATCTGGGAAAACCTGGTCATTAGCAGGAGTGCACTTGTTTTTTTGGGGGGGCTTGAACTCATGACCTTGTGCTTACCAGGCAGGTGTTTATGCCGCTGAGCTAAATCCCCAGCCTGGTGACAAGTCTCTTGTTTGTGTTTCTTCTCCACTGGTGTCCTAAGCCTGGTCCAGGTGGCTATTTCTGTGCTGTGATCAGCCAGGGCTTGCCTGTACTGTCCACACCCACCGGTAGGGGGCTTACTTCATCAGTTGCCTTATGCCCCACCCCACTTTGTTGCAAGTTAATGAACTGTCTTCTATTTTAGATTGAAATCATTTTATATTTCCCCAGCACAGTGTAAGCCCATATGACGATATATAATTAATAGTAAAATGCCACCAAGTACCTGAACTATTTGTCTGTAGTACACACTGGAATCGTTTCGTGAGAGAGATGGAGTTTCCCTGTGTGAAGGTGAAAATGTCAGGGCTGGATGGTGGCCGTGGTGACACAGCAGTGTTACTGAACTTAGCGAAAACAGAGAGCTGCATGCTTGAAGATGGTTTCGATGGTGTTTTATGTCTGCTTTACTGCAATACAGTAGATTTCCTTTGTGATATATGTAAAATTTCACAAATGCAAACAGAACACTAACAGAAACAGTACTCAGAACCTGGCTGTAGACCACACAGTACAGTGTCACCGAGTGGGACCCCCAGCCTGTTTCAGGTCACCAGGCCAGTGCCACTGTGCCTCCAGGAAAAATTGCCAAGACTGGCTAATATTTTGCTTCCCTGCCTGCTTATTGAGGAAAACTGTCTCCCAAGTGAGGCTAACGAGGGTCCCATGGAAACATTTTCCCACGACTTTTCCCAAGATGAAGATTCAGTTTAGTGACTTCCAAATCTTTTCTGAATCGTCATGAGTCTCCCTTAGTGTTTTTCTCCGATAAAATGTGCTTTTAAACATAATTTCAAACTGTTTCCTATGTGTGCATTTATAAAGTAACCACCCCACCCTGCTACTCCCAAGTTTTAAAACATGCAGACACATACTGATTGGCTTGGACAGTCGGTTTTTTCACATTGATCTGCCATAACTGCGTGCATTTGGTACCTAAATGTAAGCGCAGCCGTGACTTTTAGAGAGAGGTTGAACCCCACTCCCATCTCCTCCAGGAAACAAGGTTCCCCTGCTCAGGGGTGCTTCCTGTAAGACCCTGTCCGGGCAGTGACAGTCCAGTGCGAGGTGATGGAGCTCCTGTCCATGAGTGCCTATCGGGTCCATTACATGGTAGTGATCTATGGTTCCGGCACTCCAGGGCTGATTTGGATTTTCTGTACTGCCTGACTCCAGTGTTGCTGCCATGTTATCTTCTGCTTTATGGTTCAGCAAAAAAAAAAGATAAATCTGGAAAACCTGCTTTGAGATGGACATTCTGCATTCAATTCTGCATTACTAGGTCTCAAAAAGCCAGGCCTGGATTTTCTTGTCTGTCTCAGAGAAGCTTTGAGGGAAGATCCCTGCCCACTGTAGAAATCTTAACATTCTCCTTAACAAATAGCAGAGGAAGGGACCCACTGTCCCTTCCATTGTGCCTGCCTGACAGCTCTAGGGTTCTTTGTCTGTGGGTTTTCAAGGGGCTGTTGCTTCCCCCAGGGTTGATTGATCTGTTTATTCTAAGCTTGAGGCCAGAGCTGGAAGGGAGGCCATTTGTTTTGGGCACTGCTGAGAAAAACAGGCTAATCACCTAAATACCACCTTGGGGAATGAAGTAACTGAAAGAAACTGAATGAAGCTAGTGCTTTGATTTGGACAGGTTGGGGTGGGGGTTGTGGGGGGAGCAAGGGCGGGCTGGGGAGGCCCAGGAAAACCTGGAAAGCTGTAGCCAGTGGCTGAGCCATGATGAAAAAGCCCGGAGCTCCTGGGGCCCTCTGTCTGTGTGGCCAGAAGGATTTGGTTTCTTTAACTGTCCAGGAGTGAGGACCCCACCCCCGGTTCCAGAGGCTGACTCCTCTCTGTGCTGGCTCCCCAGCCCTTGGTGCAGAAGATGGGGCCGCTCGGGTCCCTGGGCAGAGGAGGATGGCTGAGGTGTCCTTGTCCTCCTTCTCTAGATGTTACCTTTCTTGCCAGCATTTTGAAGCTTTTCAGACAATGAGAGTTAAAACTAGAAAATTTTATGCGGTAGAGTGGCTGCCAGGTTTCCTCTTTCTACCTTCAACAGCCCTAAAACACTTGGGGCATGCATGGGAATTTAACATTTTGAAGCATGCTAGTTACCTGTAAGATGACAGGTCCCAGACAGGTCCCAGACCACCCGATTTCCAGGCTAGACCAGCCCAGACTGCTCTGCAGCACCACCCGCAGGAAGAAACACAGCTGGGGCTCTTCTTAGCTCACATTGCCCCTCTCTTGATCCCTGAGTCTCTTAGAATTAGCCCTGTCTCAAATGAGCAAATTAGCAAATGTTTATTAAGTACACACAAAAGACAGGTACTAAAAGACAAAACCGATCCATTAATCAACTTCAACACTTGTCATTGGTTGGGGAAGAAAGCAATATAATGAATGACTGGCAAATACAGGTGTGAATTCCACTTAGCCTCAGTAAAACAAAGGATAGGGAGATTCTGGAAAGGGATGATTCAGCCCCCAACCTGGGGGATCCTCAGGGGCCTGGCCAGTCAGCTCCATGAGGCTTCTTCACGCCTGGTAGAACTACTTACCTTTCTTTCTCACTAGTGTCTGCCAGTGATAGACCAGCCCTGGAATTAATCCTGGAGCTGAGTTGTGACTTCCTGGTGGTGGTCTTTTATAGCAGGAATGTTGCTGTGACTCCTTAAGGTCATAGGGCTAAGTCAGGAAGCAATGAGGATGAGTTTGAGAGACTCTGGCATATGCATTAGAGTTCCAGGGTGACAACTCTGTAAACTATACATAATTTAATTCCCCTGCCTGCTGTGTGTCTGTCATCCCTGAGATTTCATGGGTCCAGATTAGGTCAACAGTGAGCTAGGGAGACAAGATCTAACAAAACAAAGGCAAGAATTTCTCAGCAACACGGGGAGGCTTTTACTATTTGAGATCAGCCTAAACCATGGGTGACCAGGATTAAAAAAAACAACAACAACAAAACCATAAAAAAAAACAAAAAACAAAACTACTCTACTCCTAGGAGACTTGTAATCAGAGTATGGGACTATTGTGAATATCATTCTTTTGGGAATCTATATCTACTGCTATTTTATTCCTTGTTGAAGAAGCATCATTGGCTGAGGGATTTTATTTTCTTTTCGTTTTTTGACACAGCGTCTTGCTATATAGTTCAGGCTGACCTTGAATTCACTGGGTAGCTCAGGCTGGCCTGGAACCTTAGGTGAGATCCTTTTATTCAGTCTTGCAAGTGCTGGGATTATTGATGTGCTCCACACACAGAGTTTTAGAGAAAAGTTTTGAGATTCACAAAGTATCATACCCTGGAGGAAAGATCTTGGGGATTTTGATGGGAGAATGGGGAGTGATATAGTGCAAAATCAAGTCTGTGTAATTCTTTTAGAGGAAAAATGCATTCCCTGGTGCCAGAACCACACTGCTGTTTGTGAGAGAGAGGTGTGCAAAGGTCTCAGGACAGACTGGAGCAGAGTTGGCTCTGTAGGTCCCAAAGGGCCTCAGCTAGGATGGGGTCCTCTGCTAATGTTTGTGATGCCTACAGCTCTGTGATGGGTGAAATCACCCTGCAGCTAATGAATTGGACTCCAGAGGATGAAACTTGGTGTAAGGCACAGATTCAGTTCCCTTAAGTCACAGCTCCTAGGGTGTAAACAACAGAAAGCAAAACACAAATTGAACAAACATCACACAAGCTTTTAAATACACGTCCAGATCTGATTCACTTACTCATTCGTCTAGGACCCATATGCTTGTGCCATTGGACTGCTGGACTTTCCACAGCTGTCATCATTGGGTATAAATAACAGTCTGCCAAAGAGTGGGTGACAGGGTGGCATTTGGCCGGGTTACATCTCGCTCAGCATTGCTCACGGAGTCTTCCACTACTGGCCATGTGCCAGGCCTGACAAATAGCCGTGAAAACGACTTGTCATAAAGTGATTTTTAAAAATTATTGTTGAGGTGATTTCATTATTACATCTTTCGTGCTTGGCAAAATAATTACTATGCTATGTGTTTGGTTGTTTTTTTAAAAAAAATCAAAAGAAAACATTGATAAAATGTTTTCCTATCACCCGATGATAGAGCAATCAGTGCTGTCTCAGCTTTGTCTCCGTGCAAGTAGATATTTCATACAGTCTCTGGGCTTCGTGGGGAAAAAAATGTGTCTACAAGTGACTGTGGATGAACCTGAATGAGAATTATAGGCCATTTCCTGTGCTGTTTGGTGGGGAATAACTTCAGTGCTTTGACTCACTGCTTGTGCATGAAGGAGAGGGCCACTTCTAAAGCTGGGCTGGAGAAGAAGAGATTGCACAGGAGAACGTGGCCCTTTGGCTTCCAGAACTCGAGTGAAGTGCTGTGAGGTTTACACACTTGCAAGTCTGTCATGCTTTTCTGGTCCAGCCGAGGCAGGGATCCCTTGAGTGGGGAGGGTTGGGGTTCATGGAAAGACAACCTCTGTGTTGTCCTTTCGTCTATTATTTCCATGTCCTTTAGAAAGTATCTTTATTTCTGCCAGGATATTTCATAACAATGAAATGCCACTGTGTTTCTAGAAATAATCATAAATTCAATGGATTTAGGACATTACGAAGTGCTTTTATTTTTACTTGATGATGATGATGGTGACACCTGGGAGGCCAACATTAGTGTTGCGAATTTGTCATAATTAATGGTCCCAAAATGATACATTACTCTAACTAAAGTGGACATTAGGGATCACTCTATGCTGTACACTCTGTGGGTTTTCACAAGTGTACAATGACTTGTATGGTACAGAGTGGGTATCAGGCTTTGATACCTGTCACAGTCCATGTTGTTGTCATGTAAATTGTATCATGGCCTTAAAAATCCCCTGTTCATCTGACCATGCTCCCTCCATCCCCCCGAACCCCTGGAAAACAGTGATCTTTTTTACTGTTTCTATTGTTTTGCCATTTTTTGGAAAGTCACATAATTATGTCTCTGGCACCTTTTTTTTTTTTTTGGTCTTTTTGCAGTTCGAGCTGGCCTTGGGCTCACTTGATAGCCCTGGCTGGTTTCAAACTTGGAACAATCCTCTTGCCTCAGCCTCCTGAGTGCTGGGATTTATAGGAGTGTGCCACCACCCCTGGCTCTCTGGCACCTTTTTAAAACCCTAATAGTTTTTTTTCATTGGTTAGATAAAAAATTATGACAACAAAAGTTGATTTTCTTTCTGAGTGAAAAGTTTTTTCATGAAGATTATACACACGAGGAAGCCTGCTCTCATGCCCATTCTCGGAATGTGATCAGTAGATTGCCTCTTGGTGAGAGGTACTTGCTTGATGGTAGTGGCAATGTATATCAAGACTTCTATTCCTCTGAGGAAATTGGACAAATACATTTTCACTAGTTCTAGTGCAGTGTTAATATAATATATTCTCTTGTAAACTATGACTATCCATAGAAAATTTTTATTTATTGTTGTTAAGGAAACACCTTTCCAAGAAATGATCATCAGAAAAACAGAAAATACATAGTGAGGGCGTCCTTATTCCTATTCGAGGTGCTACTGACTTCAGCCACAATTGACCTTTTCTCCAAAAGAAAGACACAGCATGCCAAGGAGCTGAGCCATTTGGCACAGCAGCCCTCACTGTTGTGGGCAGTGCAGCGGGTTTGGTCCCCCCGTAAACCAGCATAGTTTGGAACTCACATTAGCTCCTGGAAGCTTTCGGATTCCATGTGGGCATTCCCAGATCACAAGGGGACCAAGAAAATACATTTAGATCTCATCCATTTCTTGCTCCAAATTCATGTTTTCTGCCAGAGACAGAGCAGCACACCATGTGTCTGTGTGTTCTTGAAGGAATTGAATACCACTAGCACTGGTTGATGGGAGAGACTACCTTCTGAAGTTGGCATTACCGTACAATGGACAAAGGAATAAAACGTCCCTTTAGTAACTGATTTTGGTTAAATGCTTCCCCATTCGTTTGACATATTTAATCATTGTGTTTTCTCTTTGAGGGTGATGGTTGTTTATAATTATCAGAGATACCAAAAGGGGCAAAAAGATGAAGGATCATAAATATTTTTAAAAACTTTTTTACAGTTAGCAAGGACAAAATATCATGCTAAAAAGATAACTAAGGATCAGATAACTAAAGATTCATTGATGGGTAATTCATTTTTTAGTGGTAATGTAATAAATTTTGGGTGTTTTTAACCTTGTCAGTTAGGTGGCAGCATAGTCTAGTAGAAAGTACTCCAGTTTGTGGGTCAAAGTTTCTCTAATTTGTTCCTAAGTCCCTCCTGGCAACCCTGGATGAGTCATTTGGGTTTTCTCGATTTCCTTAGGTCTCCCTTGCCATGTCTGGAAAACATGATCAATCATAATGATATTTGCTTTGACTTAGGACAAACAAGATAATACAAAGTGAGAGTTTTGTATGGTCAATAAGCAACTTCAGGTATGTTTCTAGACTAAAGTATTATACCATTAAACCTTATGTTACATAGTTTATGTGTAAAACCTCATTTTACATAGTTTATACTTTCTGTCTTTGTGTCTTAATGGTCATCACATATATGGATGAAAACATAGATGTTTATATATGTGTGGGTTTATGTAGGTGAGTGTGAATATGGCATATACACACTCACTTTTTTGGGGGGGTACCCCGGATGGAACTCATTACCTTGCACTTGCCAGGCAGGCGCTTACACTGCTGAACTAAATCCCAGGCCCTTCACATAGGTATTTTGTGCTTCACAGCTTTCCGTAACTCTCTGTAAGCATGACCTCACTGAATTCTCCCAGCAATATCTCAGAAAGAGGATGTTTTTGCATTTATTATATAAATGGATTTGAGAGGAAATATGGTTCCTTAAATTCAGTAATTACCGAGATTCTGAAGTACTGTATGGAGAAAAAAAGACTTCTGTGCAGATCAAGGTCACAACTTCAAGTCCCTTTTTCACCAGACGGTGAACTGGTTTGCAAAAGTTGTAAGAAATCCATTGAAGAGAGGTCTCTGATGGAAAGACTAAGTAGTATCTTTACCAAGTCACAGCTTTGCATGTTGGATTGGCTTTCTGAGGTGGTTCTGCTTAAGATAGCACCTTCTATGAACCTGAAGGTGCTGCTCCAAAGTGTGTTCATTAAGAAAATCTCTAAAAGGGACCACACTCAAAGGTAGCACCTTTTCGTGTAAGTGTTTCACTTGTTAATTAATCGAGCTGTCCATCTATTTATTTGCTTATTTATTCAAACGTATTCAACAAGCTCCTAATACGTGTGCCCTGAGGAGTCTCCAGCTGAAATGGAATGGGGGTGGGTAGAAACACAGCGGAGCTGGAGGAACTCAGCACAGGATCTGCTGGGGGCAGGGGTCAAGCTGGATTTGCCATGAATTTTCCATTGCATGTGCTGAGCAGAATATAGATTTTTCAAGCCAAGGACAAAGCCTGCAGAAAAAGTTAAAATATATAAAAAATATATATTATATATAATATATATTATATATATATATATATGCAAAGTATATTGTTTGAAGTATCTGATGTTTGAGACATAGACTTCTGTGCTTGCAGACTTTTGAAATGTACAAGCTGCTTCAGTGGAAGCAATAAATCATGATAATGTCTCATACAAATACGCAGAAGTCATAGACTTCCTCTGGAGGGATTGAGGAATCTCTGCAGAGGAAAGAACGAAGTTCTCTGTTATGCCAGATTACAGAGGTTCGCAGGATAAAATGAACCTGAATGCTTTGTGTTGGGACTTAGTTTTTTCCTCTTTTATTATTTCTCCTTGTGTTAGTGCTAGGCCATATGTGCATGTCCCTTCTCTGAAAACATCTGCTTTGGTGCATTTCACTGCCTCTGGAGCATACCCCAGCTCCCTGAGCCACCACAGCCCCAGGCATGAAACGTAGCCACTGTCAGGGATAGGACAATGTGATCTCGTCATGCAATAGGAGAAGCCAAGATGCCATGTTTCTAAAGAAAATTAGTATCTGTTGCCACCTCCTCACACACATACCCAGGAAGGTCTAAATCACTTCCCCATCTGTGTACTTTCTCCGTATAGTAAGTTGAAACACATGACCTGACTAATGTTCATTGCTTTGACCTATAAGAATGTTTGTTTCATATAGTTCAATTTAGTATATACAGTGGGAAGTTTACATATGTCTCCTATGCAATGGAACAAGACATTTTCCTTCTTTATTTGTGCATTCACACTACTCAGTACAGTACCTGATGCATTATAGATGATTAATAAATAATTTATTTCCAGAAAAGACTCTAAAACCTCTTTTACATGTTCTGGTGGCTAAATGAAAAAAAATATTTGGGCCAATTTCAGAGCCAAGAAAGACTTCATTTAAAAAACTGGAGTCATGCAGATAACCATATTGATCTGCAAATTTATATACCTTTATGATACATCTTTAAGATATATCTGTGATAGACGGGTGTTTTCTGAGGCCTTTGTGCCTCGCAGTATTTGGCAGAAGTCCTTTCTCTTGACAAAAGCATGAGTTGTATTGGAAGTCATTCCAATTCTGGCATAAAGTCTAGTGGAGGGTAAATGATCAACACGCAGGCTTATTTGTTGACAAGAGCTTGAAACCAAGTGTGTTGAACACTGTTTTGCCCTCATTGAATGCTATGTTACCCTCGGAATAGGAGTTCACAAAGACAGGCTTAAAATCCATTTCCTCCGGCCTTCTGATTGTAGGAATACAAATTTTAATTCAATCCAATGAGTATTTGAGCCGTTTACTCAAGGAAGAGTGTGAGCAAATACGGGGGAGATTTTGGCCTTTATCTCCTACAACCCTGAAGCCTCCTTGGAAGCCACTGTTTCTGTTGCTGCTCCCTGGTTGTTTGTTAAATGGAGACGAGCAAAGGAGAAGAGCCTGAAAGTAAAAGCAAAGACTTTGTAGGCTGGATTTGATGTAGAGATGGGCAGGAGCACAGACCACCTTTCCCCCCACTCAGAAGAGTAGAAATGTCACAATAAAGGTGAGAAAGACCTAACAAGATTCCAGAGTGTCATTTTCCTAAAAGGGCAGCACTTTCTAGCGCACATTTAGCAGAGTTGCAGCAGTAAATCTAATGGATGTTTTTCAAATATAAACAAAAAGCCTTCAAGCAGCAAGAGTTTATCTCCAGGCTTCATTTTTATTGTCACAAAGGTGTTCTGTTTAGAAAGAAAACAAGCCATTAGAATATTCCAACAGAAATATCGTTAACATGATTTAGTAGCTGGGTTATTTAGCAATGAAACAGAATTTCTGGACAGTGGTAAATTTGTTCTGCCACTTACAAACCCAGTGAAATACCCTTTATTTCTTCCCACCCAGGTAGTTACCCTGTTTTGCCCAGAGGTTCAAATTCCAACGGCTGTCAGATTTATTCCAGAGCAATCAAACACAGGTTCTCGACCATTTTCTTTTTCAATTTCTGTGGCCTCATCGTGCTCAGAACTGTTGGCTTTTATGAAGAGGCCAAGAAAAGTCCCAACGTGAGCCAAGGCTTTGGCTGTGGGCTTGGCACCGGAAGTGGCAGCTGGTGAGGTCGGCAAGCAGCCGACTTCCAGGGTATATGTTTGTCACAGAACCATATTCAGAGCAGTCTTTTTGGTTTCCACAGATTTAACAGGCACTACCCTGTCCCTATGAATTATACTCATGATTTGAAAAGTCCATGGATTTATTCATAACCGAGAAATATCAGAGAGCTGAAAGGTGACTTTGAAACCATCTTTGGCCAACTAGGGTCCTGTTCTTCCTTTTGCAACTCAAAAATCATACCTCAATAGGCCAGGAGATGAGTGAAACTCCTTCTCACTGTCTTATTCAGCTGTTAGCCTTTATTCCTTCGCATCCTTTACAGTTTTCCTTTTATTCCTCTTCCCACTCTTTACAGTCTGAAGAAGTGAAAACATTTTTGTGGTCACCGTGAAATTGGGATCAGGGGCAAATTTAAGTTTTGCGAGACCTGAAGCCTTATGTAGTTTGAGGATCTTCTTTTAGAAAAAGAACACAGATGACTCTGTATGTTGCTGGGGTCCATTGGAAGGAAATGAGAGGTCCTATATCTTGGGCTTCTAACTCTCGTAAGGACCTAACATTTCTTCCTTCTCACCCCATTGTTCCCCCACTACTGGCCCTATTTAGTATTAAACAAATTTAAAGGTAGAAATAAAAAGCCTTCTTTTATATAGTGTGTTGGTGTAGATGATCAGAGGATGCAGAATAAATTAAGCAAGCCTTAATTATTCCACCTGGTTATTGCATGGGTTGTTTTATTTGCTTGTTTTATTCATTTTCCTCCCTTGCATGTTGGTCTCTTCCCCAAACTTTCGGTGATAAGGCATCTCTAAAAATCAACATTTGCTGGAGGACCCACCAGGAGTTCTTGACCTGGGATCCATGAATCATGACTCTGCTGGTACTGTATGCTGAGAAAGGGTCCTGTTGCTTTCATCATTACGACGATTTCCATGTGTCTTGGATGCTTTTGATGTACCAGGAAATGCATGATTCAGCCTCATCAGGAACTCTGCGGGCTCGATGGCCCTGGAAGAGTGGAAAGCCACTGTTTTATAGCATAGACCATGAAGAAATGTAACCGCTGACATCTTGTCTTTTGAGGTGACTGGAAAACATCAACATGATTTAAACTATTTAAACTGTTTTAAAAACTGAATGTATTTTCTAGGACCTTACGATACTAGACCAATAGGAAAAAGGAGCATGTATATTTTTATGAGGGCAATACTTCCAGTGGTAGCATCAGGTTTATCAGACCTGAAGAACTTGTGACTTTCAGAAAACAGTCACAGTGACCTCACCTGGGACCGAAGGAACATCTTTATCCTGGACTTGCCAATAAACAGCCACTCTGGAGGGAAGAGTGGCAGTGAGGGGACTATCTGGGTCCTGTCAGGACCTGTCAGGATGGTGACAGGTGAGAGCAGGCAGGAGGTCCCTGTGTGAGTGGCTGTGCTGACAGGGCTATGTTTAGCTGAGGAAGGTAGGGGAGGGGCTAACCCTGCTTCCCCCTGCACCACCAGGAGCCTGACACAATGGAGAAGTCACTCTTTTTTTTTCTTTTTTGCAGGGGTGGGGGTCTCAGTCTTGATAATTATAACACTAAAGGTTTATTTGAGGACTAAGTGTCCTTTGTAACTCTCAATCTGCTTTTTTCCATTTGTTTTTATTCCTAAACATGTACCCACAGCATCCGTTAAGATACAGAAAGAACATGAAAATCATTGTAATTTTAGTTCTTATGATTTTGTCTTTCGGGTTTCTGGTCCTGATTTTATTTGCTGACTACCTGCACGTGTCAAGTGTGAGCTACACTCAGTGCCTGCGTCAGCCATTGGCGTCCCCTGCCTTCCTCCAGCCACGCTGTGCTCAGAGGCGGGGTCTGTGCAGGTCCTCGAATTTGCTGCCTCCAGACAGGAGGCTCCTCGTAGCAGAGCTCGGGGTACAAGGGGATGCCCTTTGCTGTTGATAAAGGTCCAGCTCTGTGAAAGGGCTTGTCACTCATTTTGGCACTGTGACCACTCTCCTGCTGGTCATGACACCTGGTTGCCACACTGGCAGGATTGTAGACAATTCCAGTTGTCTCTCCTTGGGAACTTGTGAGGACAGATAAGGGCACAGTGACTCAGAACCGGGCAAGATACTCATTCGCCCTCCTGGTGGGAGCTGCGTCTCTGTCACAGCGCTTTGTGTCCACGCACATGGTGTGAGGCACTGTGCATCCTCATTAAAATATTAGAATCCATCAGAGGGTGATTTTCTCCAATTTTCTATCATTTTGTAGTTCTTTGCAAAAGGCACTAAATTGTGGATTAAAATGAGGGCATCTGGATACTGCTAGGAAACACCAGCTGAGTTCACAGTTCTCGAAGCAGCGGTGTGTTTGCTGTAGCCACTTCTGGGGTTTTCTCTTTGCCTGAAGCAGGATAGGAGGTGACCACTTGTCCTTACAGACTATCCCCAACAATGTGTTCCTTGGTGGGGACTGGATTTTCTCCACTGGCTCTGTCTTCATTCTGTTGTCAGGCCTCAGGGAAGCGTCTGCTTGTCAGGACTGCCAATCCCCCCCCCACACCTGTCACCAGCACAAGTCAGAGGGACACAGTCATCACTGGTGCGTCAGTGGGAAGGGCAGTCTTGATTTCCACAAACATCCCATCATTCCCGCTCATGGCTGCAAGGCTGCAATCTCAGTACCTCTCTCCTTTTCCATCTGAACCAGGGACAGGTGAGGTGCCTGGAATGAACTGCACCTAGAGAGAGGCCGGAGGTCCAACCAACCTTCCACCTGGGATAGAACACAGTTCAGTCCCTCCCCTCTCCTTCTTCCCAGCGGCTGAATAGCAAAAAGGCCATGATTATGTCCTTCAAACTCATTCCCTGGTCATTTGTTTCCCTCCCTGGCCACCTCCCCATCCCAGGCTCCCAGCCACCCCTCCATGCACCTTGAATATTTGTTAGCACATAGTAGACGTGAACTCTCAGTAGTTATCCATGGAGTGACATGTATACAATCAAGAAGACCAACAGGATTTTAATGTAATAGTTTTCTGAGTGGAAATAGTCTGTTCCCTGGTCCCAGGGGTCTCTAGAACTGTCCCATTTTAGAACCTGGGCCCACCTGGGCTGGCCTGAGGAGGGTCTATCTACTCCTGACTGAGACCCTCATATCAGGTGGATGAGTGTATCGTTGTGTGAAATTTTCCCCTAGAATCCCAGGCAGATTGTTTGGACAGGTGGGCTGGACCAAGGCCTACAGCAGGCAGCCACATGGCACGTAGGAAGATTAGCAGCAGGGATAACTGGTGCTGGGTGGGGGTGGGAAGAGGGTGCAGCCATTGGATGAGGTCTGACTTGGGTACTCATTTCTTTAACGATTTTGAACTAAGTTATATAGAAAGACACTGTCACCAATGAAGTGAGGGAAACTCCAGCAAAGACTGTGTAAGGAATGGAAGCACTGGAGATTCTGGAGAAGCAGCTGCAAAATGCACACCTATGTGACTTGAACCCATACCATGAAATGCTGATATGTAGGAGGAGGAGGAGGAGGCCTCAGTGCTGGAATGCAGAAGCAGTTTTGGGGTGGTAGGAATTTGCTGCATGATACAGTGGTGGAAAAGGCCCAGGTGTTTGGGGTGACAGAGCACAGCTGCTGTTCTAAAGCCTCAACTTCCCATTCGGGTGCCAATGACAGAGAGCCTGGAGTCCTCTGTCTCGGTTCCTGAGGGACACTGCCGACACCAGTGATTTCTGAGAACCAGTGGGCCAAGTTGTTGAGCTCCCCAAAGATGCGTTTGGGGAGAATCTTAGGAAGGAAAGAGGCACAAGTGAGAAAGACTGTAACTTTTGTAACATTGAATCTAAACGATTAAATGACCAAGATGCTTTCAAGGAAAACCTTCTATTTGTTAAGACTTAAACTGAAAATACAGATGTATTAGTCTGCTTTCTGTCACTATCATGGAATACCTAAGAGAAACAATTTAAAGGAGGAAAGGTTTATTTTGACTCATGGTTTCAGAGGTTTCAGTCCATGGTCAATTGGTCCTGTTGCTTTGGGCAAGTGGCAGGTGTAGTACATTATGGCAGGAGTTTGTGGCAAAGGAGGCCTGCTCCCCTCATGGTGAGGAAGCAAACAAAGAGATGGGAAGAGACGAGGTTCCCAGTATCCTTGTGAAGCACACACCTCTTGTGACCTAACTTCCTTCCACAAGGTTCTACTTCTTAAAGGCACCACCACCTTCTGGTAACACCGAGCTGTGGACCAAGTCTTTAACACTGAGCCTTTGGGGAATGTTCTAGATCCAAATCATAACAACATATTTGAAATTCAGTGAAGGAAATTTGCAGAAACCATGTTTGCTAAAGCATTGTATATACCCTGAAATCATGGCAGACACCTTCGTGACCTTTATAAGTGAGGCAGCAACTTTAGGGAGCCTGAAGCTGAACCTGGACTGGTGCTTCTACAAGAAAGACTTTATCTTCCATGGAACTTGGTTATCTGTGAGATTTTGTATCAATAAGTGGGCACGGGTGATAGAGTGATAGATATGCACTATGAAGTATTCATCATTTACTGTAAAGAAATAATGCATAAAACCTGATAACAAATAACGTGTGTGTGTGTGTGTGTGTGTGTGTGGCCTCTTACCTGTCTGAGGTAGAGTATACTTTTTTTGACATATATTAGCGATTGCAGGGATTTTGAAAATGACATTTTGTGTTTAGACTAAAGTGTTCATTAAGGAATGATCATGAACTGGATTAACCTGCTGTAGCATCTTCTAGAGACATTTGTGTGTTGGTGGTTGGACAAGTATATATGTGAACTTTCTTTGAACTGTTGCAAATTCATTCAGGCAGATGACTAAAAATGACATAACTCCCACCAGGCTCTTCAGAGTCTGGTGGGAAGTGAGTATAGCATTTCAGATTGGAGCAGGGATTCTCAGGAGTATTCACTCCCCTAATCTGGTCTTGCAGTTTGAAATTCTTTATGTCCTTTTTAAAAAAGTCCTGAATGTCAGAGGTAAGCACTTCCTCTTTGTTTTCATTTTGCCCTGATTCTTCATGGGCAGAAACAAGCCTTCCCCTGATTGGTTTTAATGCTTTTGCCTTTTCCCCATCTTTCCCCCTGCACATCGACCCCCACCCACACTGCAAGGTACATTAATTGTCTCCTGGAAGTCACAACCCATCAAGTGACTGTCACCTTATGAGTGAGTGTTCACATTTTGCACAAGACTGTGAGGAGTGGTGGCTGGCTTGGTGGCTTCCAATTTGGCTTTTGTTCACAGCTCACCATTTTCCTATTCTTTTGAAAGCATCTGTGGCTTTTCTTTCATCACATCACCTTGCCTTTACACAAGGACTGGCTTTGTTGGTTGATGGCAGGGGTGGAAGGCAAGTCCAGAGAGAGAGAGAGAGAGAGAGAGAGAGAGAGAGAGAGCGAGCTTCTCAGTAGACTCTGTCCTGGAGATAGTGTGTGTTTTCATTATGGGTCTGTCCAAACCAGATCCAAGAGAATGAGGGCAAAATACTAATAGGGGTCAACATGAAAGTATTATGGGGGGTATAAAGGAGTTGTTGGGCAGCAATAAGCAGAGGATGGAAAATAGAAAAACAGCGTGTGAGAGAAAAGCAGGAAGAGACACTGTGGCTAGGTTAATGCAGTACTAGAACTCCCGGCAGACACTTGCACACTCTTGTTCATAGCAGCATTATTCATAATAGCAAAAGGTGGGAATGGTCTGTGTTCAACAATGGATGAATGGAAAAGCAAAATGTGGTTTATACTTAAAACTAAGAAGGAATGAAATCGTGATACATGCTGCAACATATATGAACCCTGAAGATATTGTATGTACTAAGTGTAGTAAGTCAGGCACAAAAAGCACAAATACTGTGCAATTCCAATTATATGAGGCATCTAGAGTAGTAAAATCCATAGAGACAGAAAGTAGGAAGTGAGGAATGAGGAATTATTCTTTAACGGATATAGATTTTGTTTAGGGATGATAAAAATGTTCTGGTGGTGGATATAGTGGTAGTTTTCACAACAGTGTAAATGTACCTGATCTCACTGAAGTGCTCATTTAAATGGTTAAAATGATGAATTTTATGTTATATATATTTTAACGCACACATGCACAATTGGAACTCCTATTTCCCATCCTTAGATCCTTAACATTTAACTTTCCGGGTTGTTGGCTTCAGTTTCTCCCCTATGAGTGGAGCAGGGTGGGGAATTTATTTGGGGCTTAGAAAGAAGCAGAAGAGTAACGTGCAGTGGTCTCTTGTCACCCTTACAATAAGTTATGGGAAACAGTGTGTGTAGGAGTCCGTTGGTCTCTTTGTTTTATTTTTAAGAGGAAGTGGTAGAGAATCCTGTGAGCGTCTTGCATTTGACATCCATACTGACATATTTCAAGCAACCTCATGGCTGTCTACTAACTTAATGTGTGTTTTGTTCATTCCTAATACACAGGAATGTTATTAAAATGTTTTTTCCTGGTCTTAACCAAAGCTGTTCGGTGCTTTGTAGCTTGGTTGATTAATGGCAGGGTAATTGCCCTTCATTTCTTGGCCTTCAAAACAGCACCAGCTGGGGCTTTACTGCCCTGAAAGCAGATGCCCTGTGCAGAGTGAAATTCCTCGCAGTTAGGCCCTCATACAGCACCTAAGTGAGAAGGCCCTCGGGGCCCAGAAAGAGGGTCAAGTAAGCAGCCCTGGGGGGACTTCAGAAGAGCGACATGTGTCTGGCTTAGACCAGGACTTCCTGGAGGATTATTAGAGGACAAGCATTATCATCTGGAGGGACTATAGATGCCAGGCAGGCAAAGAAACAGAAGAACCAAGAACAAGGAAGAAGCTTGCGGTGAAGGCTAAGGGATGTGTTTGCGGAGGGCAGTAAAGAGGGAGATTCCTTTTCTGGCCATTGTCAAGGGCCATGGCTAATACCTCTGTAACGGAAGGTGGTTGACAAGAGAAAACTGTCACAGATTTATTTGTTCAGTTTTACCTGACCCAGGTGAGCTATCTATTTTTACGTTTAGGTTGGATGAAGTGCACCAGCTGTGTAGAAATAGGATTGGACGCGAAAGCTATGCGCTCGGAGTACTGGACTAGGGAGCGGGGTGGGATGCAGCAAGGCCTCTGGTCTCTCTGCTGTAGCATTTCTTTCTCCAGGGTCTGAGACACGAGCCCACTGGATCAGGGTCTTATGACCTACAATTAAGCAAGTTAGGTTGGGCGGTTCCTTCATGGGAAGTACTGTCACAGAAACCAGGTAGAGTTAGAACAGTATTTTTCAGCTTTATGGCTGGTTTGGAGAGAGAAATTTCATTTCCGAAGCCTTTATTTTGTGGTATCATTTCTGAGCCCCCAAATCTGTTTTCTACTTAATGGTAATGTTTTGGAGCCTCTGTCAGTTACTTTCCGTGATCACTCTTAGGTCAGCCCCTACGAACCCTACTGAGTGTCACTGTCACTTCCTTTTTAGAGATGAGGGAACCAAAGTACAAAGCAAGTGGACAACAACCATGGCCACACGTGTATTAGGTGTTTGAGTTGGGATTTGAATCTACTTCCCATGTCCCTAAACAGGGAAAGAATTGGATTTAATCTGGACTTCCTAGTGACTAGACTTAGCATTTCAGTTAAGGGGAACCCAGACCACAGAGGAGCCTTGGCAGGCCTCCCTGTTCCTCCTCTCAGATTCACCCCAACATTGATTTCCACTTCCCCTTTGTGATTTTGCTGTGTGCTCCCCAGACCAGGCCTCCAAGGCACGCATCTGCTTTGCTCTGCACACACATATGCACACGCACGCACGCATGCATCTTAGTATCCAATAGGACAAACGAGGTTGGTTTACTTAGCCTGAGGAATTGGCATCTTTGGTCGGATGAGGTGGACGAGTCTAGAGGAGTCGGGTGATGAGGGAGGAAGCTTGGGAAATGAGTCAGAATGGAAGTCCCTGCCCACCATTTCCTGAAGGAAATGATTACTGACCCAGGCAGTAACTCTTGGGCTTTATGCTGACAGACCCTCCAGAAAAAAGCACCATCTGGAGTTTCTAGAAAGAATAGAGGAATGAGAAAGGGAGAAGGACTGCTGACCCATCAAAGAGATCATTGTGTACTGTGGAGGCGCACAAGGAGGACAACTCCATGGTGGATCCAACCACTTGCTGAAGGCAAAAGTGACCCAGATGTGCTCTGGAGAGGGCTGTGGTTCTGCCTCTCTGCACAAATGTGGCTTCATGACCAGAGAGACTGGCTGGGAAACATTCTCTCTGTAATGACGATTTACTTCTTTTAGGTCTCTAACTCTGTGAGCATTCATTCTTGGAAGTCTCAGAAAGGTCCTTGGTGTTGAGTCATTTTTTATTTTTCCTATTTGTGCTTTGGGGCTTCACACACCGGGATGCTGCTGATAGCCTATGAGTCTTTTTCTTCCCCACTATGCTCAGGGACTGCAGGTCCAACTTCAATAAACTGGAAAGACTGGCCCTTTCCTAATTAGTCCACTCTGATGAGACTGAAGCTCAGGCTAGGATTTTTGGTTCACCTCCCAGATCACAGGGATTTATGGCCTCATTAGCAGTTGAATAAGCAGTTTGAAATGATCCAAGAACAGGCTGACCACTCGGAATCTCTAGAGGTAGGCTGCTAGGCCTCCTGTCTTAGCTTGTTTGTGACTTACCTTTGCCTCCCTGGGGGCCGCCCTGGGGAGAAAGGAAGCAGGAAATTAGATGCAAAGAGAAAATTGGAGTGGGCCTGCTGGCTTATCAGGTAGGGGTGTGTGTGTGTGTGTGTGTGTGTGTGTGTGTGTAAGGGGAAGGGGAGGCAGCTTTAGAAGTTTTGTATAACCTTTGTTAAGAGCCATATGTGTTTAGTGATTAAGATGCATTTCTATTTTAAGGTAAAGCTGGTTTGTAGATTTGTTTGTCTACCTTTCCCAGCAGTGATGCAGGCTCCCTGATGGTGGGTTTATGTGCCTGTTTGTATGTATTTTTTGTTGTTTATTTATTTTCTAATCTTTTGTGTATTGATGTATTCCAAGTGCTTAGAACAATGACTGGTACACAGGAATTCAATATTTATTGATGAATAAATAAATGACTACAGATGTGTGTGTGTGTGTGTGTGTAAGTGCACCAAACACAAAGTAACATCCAAATGTAAGGCATTTATTAAACAACGTCAAGTCTGTAACATAAGTGAGGCATTAGAACATAGTCCAAAAGGCCATGAGATAGCCTCAAACATGTGAGGAACGTCTTGCTCATGTTTCTTCAGTCATAAAAGAGACTTATCACCCTTCACAGTCTAGTCTATTTTAGATACTGTTCTCAGCCCAAAGCAAATCAGAAAGGGCAAATTGAAGATAGAGAAAGACAAAACTGACAAAGTGACAGCTAATAGCTTGACAGGAAGAGAGGAGACAAAAAGCAGATACAAATCCTCTAAGGCTAGCCTTCTGGAACTACTTGGTTGAGGGAAAACAGCCTTCTGCTCTTTACTGTTTCTTTGGAAAATATGTTCTGTGGTGTAGTATGAAATTGACATTCATGGTGGCCTGAATCACCCAAGTTTACGTTATATCACTTTATAACATGAGGTCACCTCTAAGATTTTTTAGGAAAATTTTTTCAGAATAGTTTAAATGACCTTTAAAAAAAAAAAAAGAAAAGGTGTTTCCACTTTATACATGAGCAAGTATAAAATTATGGCCAGCAGGCCAAATAAAATCCACTGGTTGTTTTATAAATAAAGGTTTATTGTAACTATCCCTGCTCATTCATTTATATATTGAACTTTCTCTTCCTATCAGAGAGCTGAGTATTTTCAACAGAAACAGAGCTTGAGAGGCTGAAGTATTTATTGTCTAGTTTTCTCCAGCAAGTTTGCCAATCCCTGATCTAGATGTTGGGTTCTTTTGGAATGTTGGTTTCTGCTCCTGTCTACGTCCGACTCATTTGTACACATTACCAAGTGATCCTTATAAGGATGTCCATGTACACATTTCTGGGGGCTATAAGCACAATTAAATATTAAACATCACATTTCCTTTACTTCTCAAACATAGCTCTAGGAAAGAGTTTGGATGAGTTAACTATTATTCTTCCTGCTTCCTGCAGTTGATGATGCGATAGCAGTATCCTGTGACTTTTGACCGAAAGGGCAGAGGCATTCTGGAGATGGTGTGGCACCTTTGGAAACCCCAGTGCACATTCACCACCCTCACACTGAGCCTAGGCATATTGAGGGAACCCAAAGCTTCTGTATGACATACGTCCTTACAATACCAAGGATTCAGTAATTGTGTGTCACAGACTACACAGCATCTTGTGGGTTATTTAAATGACCCTGGATGTTGACTACAATGGCAAGAAATGTGCTTCTTCAGGGAAAATTTTGCTTTCATGGTATTCTTGTGGTTTTTGTCCTTGCATTTAATGGAGAAAATTCCTCCAGCCAAAATGGCTAAGTTGATTTATTATTCTGAACTAATGTGTTCAATATTATGTCCATGTTATGTTTTACTACTTCTGACTCCGATATACTCCTTAGCCTAGTTAATATAACACTTCACTTTACTCTATTAATTTTCAAGGACCAAGAGCCAAAACTCGTTATGGAAAGTAAGCTTCTGAAATTATAGACTCCTACAGGTAAAATGTGTATATTGTCATTAAATTAAGCACTCAGACATGGTTTGGATTTGAGGTAGTTTGAAGGAAATGCCCTTTTATTATTGAGATATAATTCATATACCATAAAGTGGACCTTTTAAAGTATATAATTCAGTAGTTTCTAGTGTATCCACAAAGTTGTACCATCATTTTTTAAAAAGAATATAAGGAGATTGGTTTATTCTGAGGAATTCTATGTGGATGATTCCAAAGTGGCCATTAAGAATTGTAGTGAGATCCACGTATTTGAGATTTTCCAGTTGACATGGGTACTGCAAGATTAACTGAACGTGGCTTTTGACAGTCTGAGATCCCCTGTTTGTGTGATATGGGATTGTTCCTCCCAGAGGGCAGGCTCAGGAATTCCAGAACCTAAGGCACATTCCCACCCCCACCCCCATCCTCTGCCTTCTGCCACTTCTATATATTCTGGAATTCTTTTTCTTTGTAGTACTGGCTACAGGGAATGAGGAGTCTAGTTCCTGCTGTCCTTAGCACTGCAGAGAAATAGGGACCACACAATAAGAATGACAAAAGGCACTAGCTGAGTATACACTGAAATGGAAATGGGCCACCCCTGCTTTTCCCAGTTTCTGCCCAAGTATGTACTGAATATATACTAAACCCCATGAATGCCTCAAATTATGTGGGAATCATTGCTTGGGAGGTTCGGAGCTGAGTCTATGATGCTAGAGATCCCTGAATTATAAAGTCTTTCTGTATATCATTTTATGAAATTGTTTCTGGGAACTTGTTCATGGTTGCTCCATTGTGTCAACTTGGGAAGTCTAGAAACTTAACTAACTCAACGGCTCTACATGCTGGGGTGTAGAAGACATGCCCTTACTGTTCTAGGATGTTGTTTATTGTGTTAACTTGAGAAGTTTAGCAGATTTTTTGTTTTTTGTTTAATTTTATTTAAAGGGGAAAAAAAAGCAAATCAGAAAAAAAAGGTAGAATTAATACAGAATTTCAAAAAAAATAAACAGTAAGAAATCATGTTGATAAATTACATATTGTCATCTTAGAAATAGTTGTTCAAGTTATAAAATTAAAGCATACAAAGTGTACATTCAAACAGTGAGACTACAAACAGTTCTGGTTCAGTGATCCAACAAAAACTTAGTAATATGGTTATCTATCTTACGCACTTAAACATACATGCAGTTATATCCTTTTGAGCACTTTCTTTTCCTCTCTTTTTTACAATAGCAATCACACATTTTGGGTTTTATTACTCCTACAGTTCTTATTACTTTTTACACTAGAGACACAATGTGGTATTTATAAATATGATTTTTATTTATTTCACTTATGAGGATAGTCTCAAGTTGCCTCCATTTACCTATGAAGACCTCAAGATCATCCTTTTTTATAGCTGAGTAATATTCTGTTGTATAAAAATACCACATCTTTTTCATCCACTCTGTGGTTGATGGGCATTTTGATTGTTTCCAAGATTTAGCTGTTATAAAATCTTGCTGCTGTGAACATGGGTGCACATATATCACTGTGACATGACCTTTTCAGTTTTTCTTGGAAAATACCCAGGAGGGGAATAGCTGGGTTGAATGGAACTTCCAATATTAGTCTTCTGAGAATTCTCCATACTGATTTCCATGGTGGCTGCACCAGTCTGCACTCCTACCAACAGTGAAGCAGTGTTCCTTTTTCCCCCGCAGCCTCGCCAACATTTGTTATCAGTTGATTTCTTGATGGCAGCTATTCTTTCTGGAGTGAGTTGAAATCTCAATGCTGTTTTAATTTGCATTTCTTGAATGACCAGTGATAGTGAAAATTTCTTCATGTATTTATTTGCCATTTGTATATCTTCATTTGATAAATGTGTGTTCATCTCAGTTGCTCATTTTTGGAGAAGGTCTTTGAATTTGGGGGGCTTGATGTTTTTCAATTCTTTATATGTTCTTTATATAAGTCCTTTGTCTGAGGGGTTGCTGGCTAAAATTATTTCCCATTCTGTGGGTTTTCTTTTCACTCTGTTGGTGATTTCTTTTGAAGTACAAAATCTTTTCGATAATATATGAGATCCCAGTTGTTGATTCTTTGAAGTGTTTCCCGTGCAGTTTGCATTTTGTTCATGAATTCTCTGCCTACCCCTATGTCTCCAAGACTTCTACCTACCTTGTTTTCCAGTAGATTTAGTGTTTCTGTTTTAATATTTAGATATTTGATCCATTTAGACTTTAGTTTTGTGCATGGTGATAGGCATGGGTCTAGTTTGAGTCTTTGGCATGTGGAGAGCCAATTTTTTCCAACACCATTTATTAAAGAGGCTATCCTTCTTCCTGTGAACATATTTAGTACTTTTGTCAAATATCAGGTGGCTGTGTGTCTTTGTAGTTATGTTTGCATCTTCTAATCTGTTCCATTGATCCTCAGGTCTATTTCTTTGCCAGTACCATGCTGATTTTATCACTGTGGCTTTGTAGTATAGTTTCAAGTCAGGAATTGAGATGTCTCCTGCCTTTCCTTTGTTGCCCAGAATTGCCTTTGCTATTCTAGGTTTCTTCTGTTTCCAAATGAATTTTAAGAGTGTTTTCTCTAGATCTGTGAGGTATGTTAATGGTATTTTGATTGGGACTGCATTAAATCTGTATAACAGTTTTGGGAGCATGGCCATTTTCACAGTGTTGGTTCTTCCTAGCCAAGAGCAAGGAATATCCTTCCATTTTTCTAATATCCTCTTCAATCTTTTTTTTAGCATAGCATAATTTTTAGCATATAGGTGTCTTTTTATTTAAAGAAAAAAATGAAACAGAAAGAGGGTAGAAATAATACAAAATTTCAAAAAAACAAAAACAAAAATCAGTAAGAGATCACTAGTTGACAATTACATATTTTTTGCCCCAGAAGTAGTTGTTGAAGTTACAAAAGTAAAGCACACAAAATAGACATTTAAACAATGAGACTGAAATCATCTCTGTTTATCTATCCAACAAAACTTAGTAATATGGTCATCAATCCTACACACTCAAATATACATGCAGTTATATCCTTTAGAATACTTTTCTTTCCTTTTTTTTTACAATAACTATAATCAATTCTCATAAACTGTTTAGAAGTTTTACACATGTATAAGTCTCTACATGCATACCTAGCCTTTCTGTATTAGAGGGAAAAACAAACCAAAACAAGTCAACAATACAAACTCCTAGAGAAATAAGAATTGAAGAGGATATATAAAACCACAATACTAGGTGATCTATGGCAGTCACCATGATGTCTCCTGTTATTTTCAATAAAATTGTCTATATCGTCAGGCATAGTATAATTAAACTTAGCAGTACATAGCACTGTTAATAAAAACCAAACATTGGAGACATTTTAGGACTTCAAAGGCAGTTAATCAAACCAGAATGGGTATCCTATTGAATCCTGCAATCCTCAGAGTATTTGCCCCTACTCCTAGACTTGACACCCTCAAGCATACCAGATTCGAATAAAATCAGTCAAGACAAAACAGTGATATAGCCAATCTTCTCTGCCTCATCTCTGCTATGCTATTTTTTTGTCATTTTTGTTTACTTTTCTCCTTCATTCCACTGTCTGCCCCTTTCATTGAGGCCTTTCTGCCATTGTTCCTGGAATCCTGGTGATTTTCTTCTCTCTCTCTAGAATGTCCTTCAGTATTCTTTGCAGGGTTGGATTGGTGGGTCACGAACTCCCCCAGTTCCTCTTTGTCATAGAAATATCTTGTCTCTCCATTAATTTTGAGAGACAGTTTTGCAGGGTACATCAATCTGGGTTGGAGGTTATTTTCTTTCAGGGCTTGGAATATTTCACTCCAAGTTCTTCTTGATTTGATAGTTTGCATCAAGAAGTCCACTGTGATTTTGATGAGTTTTCCTTCATAGGTAATCTGTTCCTTTTCTCTGACTGCTTTTAACATTCTGTTCTTGTGATGGATTTCTGGGATCCTGACTATTACATATCTGGGTGTAGATCTGTTTTGGTTGTAGCTGGCTAGAGTTCTGTGTGCCTCATATATCTGAACATCACTTCTGTTTCCTATGTTTGGGAAGTTTTCCTTAATTATTTCTGTGAATAGCCCTTTTATTTCATTTGTATTTGTCCCTGCTTCTTTGTTCACATTTTTTATCTTAAGTTATAAACCCTCTTGTTGTCTTCTAGCCTTTGTATCATTACTTCCTGGTTCCTTGTTATTTTTAAGAGATCTGTCCTTTCGTGATCATACATTGAAAATCTATCTTCAAGTTTTGAAAGTCTCTCTTTAGTTTCTGTTAAGAAGTTTTGCTAGCTTTCAATGGAGTTTTTAATTTCCTGATACTCTCTTTGGATATGTTTCATGTTTTGTTTATATTTTTCATCAAAGGCTTCTCTCCTTTCTCTGGGTTCCTGCATTCTTCCATTTGTGCCTTCTTGAGGAGTACCCAGCATTTCTTTTGTTAATCTTCTTATATCTTGCTTCACCCCAGTTAGAATTTCAGATTTAAATTGGTCGATGAGGTCACGGAAGTATTTCTTTATTTCCGATGAGGCCATGTATGATATTGCATGTTTGCTGCCCTCAATCTCCTCTGTATTTACCTCTCCTGCGCTTATTTTTCCTGGGTCAGTGGTTGGAGGCTTTTTATTGTTTCTCTCTCTTGTCATGTTTCTGGTTTCTTTCAGACAGGTGAACTGTGGAGGTCTCCAGACCTTTGTGTATTGCTTACAGTCCCTCTTCAGCTTACTGGCTAGGGCAGTGCTGCCCTCTTCTGTTTGTTGTTGATTTGTGAGGTGCATGCAGGGTCAATGTGGACCGGCCCCTGCCCTCTTAACCAGTAAGTGTCTTCAGTATGTTTGTGTGTGCCCTGCAGGTGTCACAGGTTTGGGACAGCCTCTTCCCTGGCTATTGGGTCCCTACCAGGGGCATGGCCCAGACCAAGCAGATCCCATCAATCCACTTTGGGCCAGGAGCCACTGATTGAAGCCGCCTCAGCCATTGATTCAAGCCTGTCCTGCCCAAATCCAATTTTTCATCTAGCCAGTTATCTCGCTCTGGGGAATCCAGTTCCCAGCACTTACCAAAGTCTGTGCAGCTTGGCTTGGTGTCTCCACTCCCCGTTGCAGTGCCTCCTCCCACCAAGGGTCTCAAGCTCACCAACTCCTGCTCTCAACGGGGATGCAACCTCAGCTCAATTGTGAGTTGCCCGAATCTAAGACACGCCCAGCACAGCTACCAGAGTGTGCCCAGCTCCAGCCCTCCATCCACGTTTCTTCTTTTTAATTTTTTTTCTTTTTTCCTCAGTTTCTTCCTGGGTTGCGAGAATTTCTCTCCTTTCATCTGGTCTTCTCCATGGTGTCAGATTCTAGCATCTGAGTTGTTTTTCTCAGAGAGGCTTTCTATCATGCTACCTATCAGTCAACCGTCTTGGATTTCCGGGAGCATGTAGGTCTCTTACATTCTTAGTTAGGTTGATTCCTAAGTATTTCATTTTTTTAGATGCTATTGTGAAGAGCAATATTTCCATAATTTCTCTCTTGGTGAGTTTTTTGTCTGTGTACAGGAATGCTATTGATTTTTGAGCATTAACTTTATATCCAGCTACACTGCTGAATTTGTTTATTACCTCTACTAGTCTTTTAATGGAGTTTTTTGAGTCTTCTATATAGAGTATCATGTCATCTGCAAATAGTGATAATTTAACTTCTTCCTTTCCTGTCTTTATTCCTTTTATTTCTCTCTCTTGTCTGATTGCCTTGGCTAGTATTTCCAGAACTATATTGAATAGTAGTGGTGATAGTGGACATCCTTGTCTTGTTCCTGATTTTAGAGTAAAAGCGTTCAGTTTTTGTTCATTTAGTATAATGTTGGCTGTTGGTTTGTCATAGATGACCTTCATGAGATTGAGGTAGACACCATGTATTTTAAGTTTCTGAAGGTTTACTTTTTATCATGAACATGTTTTGGACTTTATAGAAAGCTTTTTCTGCATCTATTGAAATGACCATGTGTTTTTTGTTTTTGGCTATGTTGATGTGGTGTATTACATTTATTAATTTGTGTATGTCAAACTATCCCTGCATTGCTGGAATGAATCCCACTTGGTCATGATGTATAATCTTCTTGATGATTTGCTACATTCTGTTTGCCAGTATTTTATTGAGAATCTTTACATGAATGTTCATTAGTGAGATTGGCCTATAGTTCTCCTTTTTGGTTGGGTCTTTCTCTGGTTTTGGTATTAGAGTAATACTTGCCTCCAGGTATGATTTAGGGAGGATGGCTTCCTTTTCAATTTCATTGAAGAGTTTAAGGAGTATTGGCATCAAATCTTCTCTAAATTTCTTATAGAATTCAGCTGTGAATTCATCAGGACCTGGGCTTTTCTTTGTTGGTAAGTTTTTAATTATGTTTTCAATTTCAATAGCTGATATTGCATTATTCAAAATTGCTATATCTTCTTGGTTGAGCTTTGGCAGTTCATATGTTTCTAGAAATCTGTCCATTTCCTCTGTGTTTTCCACTCTATATGAGTAGAGATTTTCAAAGTAGGGATTCATGATCTTTTGAATTTCCATGGGATCTGTAGTAATTTCCCTGTTTTCAGTCCTTATTGCATGAATTTGGGTTTTTTCTTTCTTTTTCTTGATAAGGTTAGCTAGAGGTTTGTCACTTTTGTTTATTCTCTCAAAAAACCAGCTTTTTAATTTATTAATTCTTTGTATTGTTTTTAGTTTCAATCACATTGATTTCTGCTCTAATCTTTATAATTTTCTTTCTTGTATGAGCTTTGGGTTTAACTTACTCTTATTTTTCTAAAGATTGAGATGAAGCATTAGGTTATTTGTGCTCACTCTATTTTCTTGATATGACAATTTATTGCTGTATATTTCCCTCTTAAGACTGCTTTCATTGCATCCCACAGATTATGGTCTGTTGTTTCAGCATTTTCATTGAATTGTAGGTATTGCTTTATTTCTTCTTTAATTTCATCTGTAGCCCACTCGTTGTTCCAAAGTTTGTTATTTAAGTTCCATGTGTTTATGTAAGTTTTGCAATTTCTTTTGCTATTAATTTCCAATTTCAATGCACTATGGTCATTTATTACACATGGGATAATTTCAATACCTTTACATTTACTTAAGAATGTTTTATGAGATAATATGTGGTCTATTTTGGGGAATGTCCCATGTGCAACTGAGAAGAATGTGTATTCTGATGTGGTTGGGTGGAACACTTTGTAAACATCTACTAAGTCCAATTACTCACAGGTATGATTCAGTTCTATTATTTCTTTGCTGACTTTTTATCTAGTTAATCTATCTCTTTGTGTCAATGGGGTATTAAGGTCCCCTATTACAATTGTATTCTTGTGTATTTGGTTTTTCATGTCCATTAGTATTTGTCTTATATAGTTGGGTGCTCCTGTATTTGGTGCATATATATTTATAATTGTTAGTTCTTCTTCTTGAATTTTTTCACAAGTATGTAGTGACCTTCTTTATCTCTTTTAATCATTTTAAGTTTGAAGTTCACATTGTTTGCAAATAGAATAGTTGCCCCTGCTTTTTTCTGGGTTCCTGTTTCATGGAGTACTGTTTTCCATCCTTTGACTTTTAATCTATGAGTTTCCTTTTGGGTAAGAAGTGTTTCTTGTATACAGCATATTGTGGGATCATGTTTCTTGATTCATTCTGTCAACCTATTTCTTTTGATAGGGGAATTGAGGCCATTTACATTTATGGATATCACTGATATGTACTGGCTCGACTTTGCCATGTTATGTTCCAGTTATTTACTTTCTGCTTTTCCCCCTTGTTTAATTGCTTGTTCTACATGGTGGTTTCTTTCTGTTGTTGGTCTGGAGATTGTGGTCATTTTTATCTCTATCTAGTATATCTTTCAATACTCTTTCTAGGGGTTTGGTGGACATGAATTTCTTCAGTTTTTCTTTGTCATCAAAGTATCTTGTTTCTCCATTAAATTTGAATTTAAATTTTGCTGGGTACATCAGTCTGGGTTGAAAGTTGTTTTCTTTCATGGCTTTAAATACTTTACTCCAAGCTCATCTTGACTTGAGGGTTTGTGCTGAAAAGTCTTCCACGAATCTAATGGGCTTTCCTGGATAGGTGAGTTGTGTCTTTTCTCTAACAACTTTTAGTATTCTGTTTTTATGCTTCATGTCTGGGATCTTAATTATTATGTCTGGGTGTTGATTTATGTTGGTTGTGATTGTTTGGTGTTCTACATGCCTCACTTATCTGCATATCAGATTTTTTGTTCATGTTTGGGAAATTTTCTGCTATTACTTTGGTGAATAGTTTAGTTATATCATTTGCATTGACTCCTGCATCTACACTGATGCCTATTAGTCTTATAGTGTTTCTCTTGCATCATCTTGAATTGTCATTTCATGCTGCTTTGTTATTTTTAAAAGTTCTATCCTTTCATGATCACTATTTGTGATCCTGTCCTCAAGGTCCAAAATTCTCTCATCAGCTTTATTTAAATGGTTTTGCCAGCTTTCAATAGAATTTTTTGTTTTTTGGATGTCTCTTTGAGTTTTTTTCATTAATTCTTCTTGTTTTGTATATTGTTCATTCAAGATTTCAATCAGTTTCCCATGCTCCTGTACTTTTTTTTTTTTTTATCTATTTCTTCTCTAGCTGT
>PVLA01009543.1:0-73753 GCA_004027455.1 Hydrochoerus hydrochaeris | reverse complement strand
ACACACACAGCTACACACACAGTTACACACACACAGTTACACACACACAGATATACACACACACACACAGTGGACCCACGTGGGTTCTGCCTGGGGAACCTCTTTAGGACCTGAATGCCACAGGTCCCCCACCCACCGGGGACCTCCCAGGGTCAGCCCTGGCCCATGAGCCTTCTGAGAGGCCTCCTCCATCTCCGGAGGGCAGCGGATTGGGCTTCTTGCTGGGCTTAGATTCTAAAAGGGTCCTCTTTCAACCTCTGCCTGATAAAAGATGATTTCCAGGAACCATTGTTCTGGAGACTTCATGTGGCTTCAAGCACAGGGAGATGCTTTCAAGGGTTTGGGAACAGTTTCCTCCCAGTGAAAAGGGTAAGTTTCAGGCCCTCCATGGGTCCCAGCAGAAGCTATTCTTAGAAATCTTCTGAAAAATTCTGTACTACTTGGACATGCCGTAGATTGCAAAAAATATTTGAAAGGGAGGGAAACTATAATTCTCCCAACCCACTGTCTTCTTATGTTGAACAAAGATATCATTAGTTCTATTTTTAATCAGCAAGTGCTCTATTTTCAAATGGAAATAGAAAGGGGCCCCGTCCGCTCTGGGCTCCCTGGGAGGGGAACCCCATAACCCCCTCCTGCCAGCAGGCCCTGGGGGAGGCGTGGGGAGCTCGTGTCAGGTCTGGACGTGACCCTTCTTGCTCAAGTATCTGTGAGCTGAAAAGACAAATGACCTGGGCCCCGGCCCTCAGCGGGTGTTGGACAGGGGCAGGATGACCACCAGGTGCGGAGAAAGGACGTGGGTCCCCAGAGCACCCCGGTCTGCAGGGAGTCCAGAGCCTGACTCCCCATGGGGTGGAATGTCTCTGGCCAAGGCACCCATGTTGCTTTGCAGCCCTTGACTTCCAGGACAGGTGGCTTCCTCTGTTGTCCTCTCTGGCCACACCTGGAGTAATTGTGGGGGTGGGCTCTCCATGGGGACCCAAAGCTTCCCCAGCCACCTCCTGCCTGTGGAATTTGGGCCACCAAGGCTTGTTTGTGTTGGGCTCACGTGGGCAGGGCCATGAGGTGGTCCACTTGGTCATGGAGCTCTCTGAAAGTGGATGAGCACCTGTGTCTTCAGTCCGGTCTGCTTCAGCCCAGAGCCACACTGCCCTGCCTCCAGTTGTCCCCCAGCTCTGTGTGTCTTGGCTCTTCACCCCACACCCCTCTCTGTCCCTCCCGCTTCGTACCTGGTCACAGTCTCCTCCAGAGAGCAGGCCTCCTGGGGGCCATGCCTGCTTTGCCTACCTGGGGGATTCCTGCATGCCACGCAGTAGCTGGGCTGTGGATCTCCAGCTGGTTTATCTTGGGCTGTGTCCCCACCCCTTGAGCTGGCCTGTCCTCCCACAGCCTGCCTTCCTACCCACGTCATCTGCTTCTCAGCCCCGGGGTGTGGCCGCCATCTTTCCAGCTTCCAGCATCTCCCTGAACTGCTGCCAGACTGGGATGCCAAATCTGCACTGCCGGCTTCGGGTGCCACGCACCTAACTCCTGGATCTTATAGAAGCTGGGCTGATCTGGATGAGATGACCACTGGCTCTGTGATGCAGTGTCTTCCCCATCTGGAGCTCCTGGGCACCATGGCAAGGTGGGGTGTGGCCACTCACACCCTCTCTCCCCTTCCATTGGATAAACAAAGTCACATGACCAAGCCCAATTCCAGGGAAGGCAAAGAAGGCTGATGCTCTACTCAGAGACCCATATGGAGGGGCAGCCCAGCGAGTCTATTATTGGTCTCAAATAACAATGCAGCTTCCTGTCTTTCCTCTGCCTTTGAAGGTTCCTTCCACCGTGCTCTACCCCAGAAGCCTTCTCTGCACCCCTCTAGTTGTCTGCCCTGTCACTTCCAAGCTCTGTCAACATTTAAGTCAGCCTTAGAACGCCAGACCTGGTGCAGGGGAGAGCTGAAGTCCAGGCGGGGTGCATCTGTCCCCCTCACCCTGGCAGGCAACGTGGGTGGGTAGAGGGATGACACAGGGGAGCTGGGTCCTGAGGGTGAGGATGCCCCCCCAGGCTCCCTGTGACCCCAGGATGGGCTCTGGGGTTGATCCCTACTGCCATCCCTGTCCTCCGAGGGTCGTAGTTCTCAGGAGCACACCCTGCAGCCAGGCGCCTGCGAGTTTTGAGGTTGGTGTTTGCAGTCTGTTCGGTGGGAAAATCCTGCCTGACCCTACTCAGGTGGGCCGAAAAGATGCCCCCTGTCCCTCCTGTGCCGCAGGGTCCTCCTGGGGCCCAGTGCCCTCCAGATAGCACGCGGTTACCAAGTACCACAAATCCCACACATCTGGCGTCTTCAGGGCACTATGTTTATGGGCATGAAGGCGGGGCCCGCCAGGAGTCCTCATCTCCTGGGAGAAGGAACTCAGTGACTAACCGAGTCCCTGTGCCCACCCCGTGGGGAACCAGGGACCTTTGCTGGCCTCGCTCTTGGCTTCAACGCACAGTGGACCGGGGTCTCTGGGCAAACCAGCTCTTTCTGAAGGCTGCGGTCTTCTCTTCCTGGAAGCTTGTAACAGTAGAAGCCACATGCAGCTGTTTTGGCCTCGTCCCTGCAGGCTCACGTCCCTGAGGCCCGGGTACCATGGGCTTCCGAGCACGGTGTGCTGGTGCACCCGAGTCCTGCTGTGATGGCCACATGGCACTGTGTGCCGCACCTCCATCCTCTAGACCCCAGGGCCCAGATTGAGACTGCAGTGAGCGCTTGTCAAGCCATTAAATTCGCCTGTCCTGGGACCGCTGGCCAGGCAGGCCTTTGTCACTAGAGTGTGTCTGTGCCAGAGATGTAGTGATTACTGAATTTGTGCTTTTGGGACTGAATCACTTCTTCGCCTCTCTGGTTAACCTCCTAGCTTGCTTGCTTTTCTGGAGCACCATGCTCGCACTGGGCGAGGTCACCACGGCAGCCTCCTTGGATTGGACCCTGCACAAGCAGGGTGGATGCCACCTTAGGCAGGAGGCAGCCTCGTAGGTACCACAGCTACAGCTTCCTCCTCAGTCTCTGCCCAACCAGGGCTTTGGCAGGTTCAGCCTGGCACCTTGATTAATGCTAAAAGTGAGTGTCCACCTTGCAACCCCCTGGCCACCTCATTCAGTGTGGGCCTCAATTGGCAGATTTTGGGCTTGCAGTGTGGACCAGGGGGCTGTGTTTCCTGGGGTCCCATGGAGGGGCTGGGTTCTGGCTCCTGGTTTCTCATGGGAGCCTGAGCCCAGAATCCTGGTGCTCACCTGAGTGACACTGATGGTGGACATTAGCCACTTACACCTCTGTGGAGGTGAGTTCCAGGTCCTCTTCCCCCTCCCCTCCCCCTCTCCTTCCTTCTCCTCCCCTTCCCTTCTCTCCTCCTTTCTCCCCTTCCCTTTCTTCTCTCCTTCCTCCCCTCTCCTCTTGCCTCCTTTCTCCTCTTTTCTTCTCTCCCTTTCCCCTCCTTCCCTCTCTTTTTATTTCCTTCTTGTTTGGTGTTTTAAGACAGGGTCTCTTTATGTAGCCCAGGCTGGCCTTGAACTCACAGTGATCCTCCTTCCTCAGCCTTGAACTCACAGTGATCCTCCTCCTCAGCCTTGAACTCACAGTGATCCTCCTTCCTCAGCCTTGAACTCACAGTGATCCTCCTTCCTCAGCCTTGAACTCACAGTGATCCTCCTTCCTCAGCCTTGAACTCACAGCGATCCTCCTTCCTCAGCCTCCTGAGTGCTGGGATTACAGGTGTGGGCCACCTCGCTGGGTTTGGATTCCTTTCCTGAGCGATGCAAATACAGCGGAGGTAGTGGGGAGTGTAGTGGAGGCGCCTGGTCCTCGGGGAACTGGCCATGCAGCCTTGGGAGGTTTGGTCCAAGGGCAGAGCTTGATGGCCGCAGGACAGGAAAGAGGTGTGGGGAGCCGGGCGCTCCTCTCCATGGAGTGTGGGGGGCGGGTGCCAGGAGGCATTATGGGCATGTATGCGTGTGCACATGTGCACGTATGTGTGTGCCTGAGATGACAGTGACAGCCAGCCAGTGAGATGATTAAGGAAAATGTCTCTATGCATCACAGGCTACTCCTCTGCCACAGAGAAGGATGAGCTGAGTCACGTGTGGAATCAAGGCTGCCCCTTGAGACCATAATGTTAAGTGAAATCAATCAGACTCACAAGCTGAAATATCATACGACCTCTTATAAGAGCAACTCTGCGCAGGAGCCGGCTTCCCCTGGGAGTGCAGCTCTGCGCTGTAAACACTCATTAACAGAAACCAGAACAAGTGTGGCCAGGACGGCAGGGATGTGAGGCGTCCAGGGAGGGCAGCCAGGGCTGTGGGCTCTCTGGTCACCGTCCCCACACCGTGAGGATGAGGATTTTGTCGCTGTGGGAGCAGGGCCCCGGGAGGCTGTGATTCACTGGACAGGACAAGAAGTTTTAAACCTTTTATGATTGATTTGCATAATGGATCTCTGTTTAAAAAGAAGAAAGGAGGGATGCAAGCTCTGGGCGCTCTGGCAGAGCCCGCATGGGCGGAGGGCGGAGCTTCCCGGGAAGGCAGCTTGGTTACCTGTTTTTGTCTGGTGATAAGGCAGCAGCCCAGGCTCCCGGTGGGAGGGCAGAGTGGCGGGAGGGGACGGGCGGTCCTGGCAGAGACAGACTGGTGTTTCTGTTCCTACCAGGGAAGTGGTCCCCTGACGAGCCCTCTTGTAGCTGCTCCAGCTTTTACAGAGTTCATAAATCCCTCCAGCAGCTGGCGGCCGGCCCTGCGTTTTTATTACCGGAGTCTAATTGCTCCGTCTCACCGGCCCTGGGAGGCAGGCGATGGAGGGTGAGGAGAAGAGGGGCAGGGCATCGCGGTGTGGGGAGCCTCCAGGCCTGGCTGTGCTCCGGGAGAGCTTTGGGGACCCGGAGGGTGGTGGCCATGACAGTACTGAGCACCCCTACGTGTCTGGTTCCAGGGCTCAGCAGGTTGCCTGATGGTGTCATGTGGATTTCAGAAATGCTCATCAGATGGGTGTCCTCACTGAGCTCATGTTACAGATGAGGAAACTAAGGCCCAGAGGTGGTATGTGGCTTGTGGAAGCACTCACAGCTAGAGAAAATCGGAGCTGAATTTCAATCTAGGTCACCTGAGCTGGGTTCCAGGGAAGCCCATGTCCACCACTGCTTTGTCCCTTCAGTGCTTTCAGCTATAGAGGCCTCCTGGGAGCCAATCCAGCCAGCCACTGGACATACCCAGAAGGCACAGCGGCTGTGTGGGTATCTAGCTGGCACCCTGGGGCCCACAGCTTGTGCCCCAGACGCGGAGAGAGGGAGGCCGCAGGCGCTCTCTGGCTGCTCTTGGGGAAACTGGCACTGTGCTGTGTAGGAGCCCCGAGGAAGGAAACGGTGGGTGCTTCTGGGAGCTGAGGTCTCCGTCCTCCAATCACCCAAGGAACCGAGTCCTCCCAAGAGCTGAGGGCTGGGAAGAGGCCTGCAGGCCTCTTGGTGAGACGTGGCCCCCGTCCCGTCCCCCCCCCCCCCCCGCCCCAGCAATTTCCTCTTGGTTAGCAGGGGCGTGGCTTAGCCCAGGTCCGGCCCAGGAGGTAGAGAACTGATGAATCGGTGACACTGCACATCATGAGTCTGTGGACTTTGCCATGTGGCATGGAAGGTGACACATGTAGCGATCTGTGCACAGGGGACAGGAGTGGCAGGTGAGGGCACCTACCGTGTGAGGTTGCCCAGACATCTGTCACTTGCAGAAATCCTGGCCCTGGCTATGTTCCTTCCCCAGTGGCCAGAGTCTCTCCGGAAGCCACAGCAGTCACACGCTGTATGGCTTGTTTCCCTCCAGGCTCAGAGGCTTAGAAAAGAAAATATTTCATCTCCCTGTGAGGTGGGGAGGGCCGTGAGGTGCAGGGGGCTCGCAGTTCCCCCGGTGGTCACTGAGGCAGCTGATCACTAGTGCTACATGGGCAGAGGGGAGGTAGGTGAGGACAGGGCATGTGGGAGGGACTGCAGGGCCAGCCTGCATTCAGGAAGGGACTCAGGCATCTAAACCCACACCGTCCTTCCCAAACCACCTCCCCTGGCCACTGCAGGGCCTGTGTCAGCGCTGATGCCCTCGGCTGCTTCTGTGCAGCAGGCTGTGCTCCAGCCCCCCAGAAACCAGATGCTCCAGCCTCCCCGGCAGATGGAGGCTTCACAGCCTGGAGCAGGGCTGCTGCCACAAGTGAGCATGGGTCAGCAAGATCCCCAGGACTGGGGACCTGGCGAGGCCCTGGGGTGCTGCTATGTTTCCGCTCCTGACCTCTTCCTGCTGGTGGAGTCACCTCCTCCAGGAAGCGCCTGCCCGCAGGCTGGGCCAGGTTCCCTGTTGGAGTCTTTTGGCCCCATGGACTTCGCTGTCAGAACAGTCGTTGTAGCCACGATCACAATGGCTTAGCAGCCGCCTGCTCCCTGGACCTGACTCCAGAAGGGCTTGTCATTGGACCTAGAGTCAAGCCCAAAGCCAGGGATATAGGAAGAGTATCTGTAAAGTCAGCAAGTGAAGGAAATACAGGGCAAGTGGGAAAATACAAGCTCCCTGAAACAGGTAGGGGGAAGGACAGATGGATAGATGGATGCATGGATGGATGGATGGATGGATGGATGGATGGCTCTGCCCACTTGTGCATGGATCCATCCACTCACCCACCCACCCATGTATCTGTCCACACACCCATCCATGTGTCCACCCAACCATGCATTCATCCATGTGTCCAACTGTACATCCATCCAGTCACCCATGCACCCTCCTGTCCATGCATCCATCAACCCATCCATCCATCCATCCATCCATCCATCCATCCATCCATCCATGTACCCACCCACCTGCAAACCTATCCATCTCAGGGAGCCTCTATTGTCAGTCTTGCTTTCTGTCTAACTGTATGGCTGCCAATCCACCTGCCTACTTATTGTCTATCTGGAGATTAAAATAATGATCACTAATGGATGTGCACGGTTAATGTTTATAGTGAAATTAATACGCTGTCTAATATGAATAGAAGTGACATGCATTTTACTTGTCGGGATCTAGCCTGACCTGGCTACAGTCATTGTCTCAAAGCCAGGGTAGGGTCTGCCAAGGCCCTAGTTTCCCAGTGCTCAGCGCAGTTCCTGCATGTGGTAGTTGTAGGTCGATCTGTGCTCAGTTATGGTGAAAACAGGTAGGGGGAAGGACAGATGGATAGATGGATGCATCTGCCCAGGTAGGGGAAAGGAAACTGCTGCCCAGGAAGGAAATCCTCCCACATCTGCGCTTAGCTGTGGAGTCAGGGCCTGTGCGTTGGGCCTTCAGGGCCTGTGCCACTGGCTTCTCTCTGCCCACCTACTCCTGTCACTGTGACCTAACTGTGAATGTCAGAAGCTTCAGAGGGATGAGCCCGAAGGGGCTAGGGCTGGGGTCCTGCAGGCTTGGGTCCCTGCATGGTGGCTGCAGCTCCCTCTCTGTAGGGTCTTGAGTCTCAGGGTTTGCTCATCTCAGGGAGCCCCTGTGGGGAGCTGCCGTGAGGATATATAAGCTAAGGTGTCAGGGACTTAGCATCTCCTCCATATTTGCCAATGAATGAACCCATGAATGAGGTTCAGAAATGTCTCTTGCGTGGAAGAAATCAGCCCCCTCGGATTCCTGGTGAACCACACAGCACTGCGCACGCACACAGCTGCCACCGCCCCATTATCACCCCTCTGTTCCTTCCTCCTCCCGGCCCGCCCCACCCACCTGTGTCCACCTGGCTAATCATGGGGAGCTATTTTTACCCCTGATGTAGTGGAAAGGCAGCAGATGAACAGCCCCAGAGACGAGCATCACTGCTATTAATATTAAACAGGGTATTAATTTACCAGTAACTGAAACATTAAACATGTATATCCATTAGTGGTCATTAGTCTCATCTCCAGCGCTGTCTGGCATCTTCCAGGAATAGGTCTGATCCAGCCTTCTCCACCTCCTCATCCTAAACTCCCTGGTGAATCAGGAATCACAGTTTTCATTACCCTGGAGGGAAGCAGGTGATTATAAACTCACTGCTGTGAGGGGAAGGTCTGAAAAACATCACTGTGCTCAGTTCCCTTATTCCAGTCACAGACCAGACTCGTGATGGGGGAAGACCCTTCTCTGATGTGCTGACCGAGGCTCTCGGACCTTGACTGAACTTGCTGGACCTTCTGATCTCGACTGCTCATGATAGCTTGAGTGGATCCAGCTCAGCTCCTTCGGGATGACAATGTGGAGGCCAAGCTCTAGCTAATGACAGTGGGGCACAGCCTATAGCGACAGTGACAGGCACTTCCTAAGCAGTGACATGAGGACATCGAATGACTGCTAAGCATGTGTAGGCCAGAGAGTGTCAATGACACTTCCCAGCTGCTCCTCACGGGGAAGCTGATGAAACCCTCAGAGCAGGACTAAGGGACAAGCATAGCCTGAAGGTCAAGAGGGTGGACCCCGGTCACATGATTCCAGGCATCGCCCAGGAAGGGAGAACCCGGCCTGCGGGTGTATGTGGGTTCGGGAGTGGGGCAGGGAGGCTGGGGAGACCCAGGAAGCTCAGCTGAGCTTGCAGAGAACCTGGTGCGCCGGAGAAGAGAACGGCATGGGGCGAACCAAGCTCCAGGGTCTTCCGGTGACTAGTGCGTGTGGGGCAGGTTGCTCAGGCCCGGTGAAGGAAGCGTGAGCCCCCACAGAACCGGGTGCATTTGCCGCTCCCACTGGCAGCTGTGGAAAAGTCTTCCCCACACTGCTTGTCAGCAGTTGTCAGTTACTAAGAACTTGAAGCTTTTGAGCACTGACATGATGCCACAATTGGAAAATTCCACATCACATTGTGCAACTTTGTTTTTATGTTCAAAATTACTAAAAATATTGTATAAAATGTCCTTCAGGCTGTGGGCATAAGGTGTACAATGCATATGAAACATGGATGAATTTTGCACTTAGCCTTGGGTCCTATCCCCAAGATATGCCATTTTGCATATGTAAATGTTCCAAATCTGAAACATTCAAAATTTGAAATACTTACTCCCAAGCACTTCTGATGGAGTCCTCAGCAAAGAGGAAGATGAGCCCTAGACTAAGGCGGATCTAGTCCTGCTTAGAGACACGGGAAGCCATCCCAGGGCCAAAATCTGTATGGAACTTTAGCTGCATCCAGGAACAAAGCTCACTGATATTTTCAGGAACCTCCAGTATCCAACTTGCAATTGAGTAAAATTCACATTGCCTGCCTGTCGACCCAAACTTGCTGTTCATGCAAAGAAACAGGAGAGTACAAGCCATGAAGAGAAGAAAAGTTGGTCAATAGACACAGACACAGAGGTGACTCAGGTGACAAAATTAGTAAGATAGGACATTAAGACAGTTATTGTGACAATATCATTTCACATCAAGAAGGTAGAGGAAAGCTCGCACAGGTTAAGCAGAGACAAAGACGACCCAACCCAGATGTCTAGAGATGGAAGATGTAGTGTTTGAGATGAAACAGTACACTGGGCAGGACTGACAACAGATTAGATCTTAGAAATAAAGACAAATAAACCTGAAGGTGTAGAAGTAGAAACTAAAAAGATAGAACATGGAGAAAAAAAACCCCTGAAAATGAAATGAACAGAAAATCAGCTTTGGCAACGCTAATACCTGTGTGACGATAGCTCCTGAAGGAGGTGGAGAGGATTAGAAAAAAATGATAGCTAGAAAGTTTTGAATTTGGTGAAAACTAAAATCAGAGATCTGAGAATTCCAAAGAATACCAAGCACAAGGAGGATGAGAATGAAGATAGCAAGGGATTATATCATCGCAAACAAAGAGCTAAGAACTAAGGATAAAAATAAAAATCTTAAAAGTGAGAGAGAGAGAGACAGAGACAGAGACCTGGATAAGAATGACAGCAGATTTCTAAAAATCATACCAGACACAGGGTGCTGAGGAACAGCTCATACTTAAGGGGAAAGTGGATGTCAATCACTAATTCTATACCCAGCAAACATATCCTTCAGCAAGTGCAGTAAGGTCTTGGGGCACTCGGAAGCTCGAAGGATGAATTCCCAGCAGGGGCTCACTGTAAGGAATGTGAAAGGGAAGCCTTGAAGCAGGGGGCACAGGGTGCCAGATGGGAAGTTGGACCTACATGCACAGGAAATGGTACATATATGGCTAAAAAGGAAACATTAACGTTGTTTTAAAGGTAATTTACAGTTTAAAGCAAAATAACCATACAGTAGGGGGCTTTCAGCCTACACAGAAGCAAAAGCCTGTGAAAACTGTGCCTGAAAAGCCACAAGCGGGGAGGTGAAAATGCACCGTCTTGAGGTCTCCAAGGCACATGTGGGAGGGAACAGAGGATTACTTCACACACTGTGGAAGGCGACTGTATTGAGCCAAAGACTTATAATTTAAACTATTAAGCAACCACTGAAATGCAAACCAGACTAAGCAAAGACAGTTACATCTTCAAAGCCAACAAGGAAGTTAAAGAGGCATAAAAGTACTGAGCCAACACGAAAAAGAACAAGAAAGACAAAAAGGAGCAAACGACAGAGAGAAATCAAACAGCAAGAGGGTAGATCGGAACCGAGCTCTCCAGTGGTCTGAGGGTTGTGCATGCGTGTTTATCATGCCGGTGCCTCAGACTGCAGCCACGGAGCCTGTGGGGTGTCACGAGAGCTCACGTGTGACATGGAGCAGGCCTGGCATCTGCATGTCGGCAATGGCTGGTGACGAGCAGCTGTCTTTGTCCTTAGCAGGGACCTGTGTGTTAGTCATGACGACAGCTCCCTTCTCAGGGTCTCCTCCTCCACCCACCCCTTTCTGTACTCGACACCCAAGGCCTCCTGAGTTAGAGATGATTCTTAGTCTTGCGGTCCATAAGTACCTTTTTGCATGTGACCCCTCACCCATGGTCCAGAAGGGCTGCTCCCCTTCCTGCAAGAAGCCTGCTACTGGAGATGCCAGGGAGCTGCTGTCTCTGTGCATCTCCAGGAAGGCTGCATGGGCTGAGGATGGTTTTTGTAGGAGGAGGAGAAGCTGCCACTTTGGGGAGCATCCATTAAACATTCTATGAGTGCTGCAAACACAGACTTGCCGTGTCCCCTGCCTCGCTGCCCCGCTCCTGACCCCTCTGCCGGCTGCAGCAAGTTGGGCCTGCTGCTCATTTATGTCAGGGCTTACGTGGGGGAAACTATAACCAGCAACGCCATGTATCCTTGTGCAGAGCACGTCTTCCGTGCACATCTGCTGGAGGGATACCATGATTGTGGAATCTGTGGGCAGCTCAGTGGGTAAGTGAGGTACTCAGGCCATGTGGATGGCCAGAAGCTGTCTTAGTACTCTTGGGATGATAAAACAAAATATCCTAGAGTGGGCGACCTGTAAGCAATGGTGCCCTCACAAGGGGAAGGAGAGAACAAGCTCATTTGGGCCTCTCTCATAAGGGCGCTAACCCCATTCATGGGGGCTGCACCCTCAAGACCCCATCACTTTGTAGAAGTCCTACCTCTTATTGCATTGGGGATTAAACTCCAGCATGTAATGTTTTGGGGGTCACAAGCCTTCATGGAGAGGTTCAGCTGGACCTTCTGCGTCTTGCTTCAGCAGCAGATTTATGCTGCCAACACTACCCACAGCTGTGACCCAGGGCTGTGATGCTCCCATGATGTGTGGGAATATGTGGGGGTGGGGAGGCCCCTCAGACCTAGTGTGGGGGACAGGCGTCCTCCATGTGGCTGTTGGAGTCCTCTGCTGTCATCTGGATAGCAGACAAGAAGAGCACCCTCTCTGGCACTTTCCCCTCCTCAGCACAGCGCGCCTGGCCCTCCACCCACAGTGAACAACACACAGCATCAGTGTGATCGACTTGGGGGCCGCTGAGTGCTTAATCCTTATTTAAAGCTGATGTTTATTTTATTTTGGAGTTTAAATTAATCAGCCTCAGGATGCAACATTAGATAAGACGGGATTTAGCTCTCCTGGATTGGTTCATTTCACACAGAGCCCCCGACTCCTTGCGGGGGAGGCATCCCTATCGCTATCCGCAGAGCTGGGCAGGGCCACCGGGCCACCCGCTGGGCTCTGTCCCTGGGCCTCCCAGCCAGGCGTGGCCTGCTCGTGATGTGGAGAGGCAAGATTCACGCTTCTTCATGATGACCTTAATCTTCACAAAAGCAACTGGAGAGAATGTATGAGAAGGTGAAAAGGGAAGTGCGCCAGGCCAGGCCTGTTCCTCTGTCGCACACAGGAAGCTGCGTTGTATCCATGCTTTAAAAATACCGCACCCTGTTAGGGCCATGTGGGACATGGTGGAGACTGGTGCTGGACGTTTGCATGTACTGACCAGCTCCAAGGAACCCAGGGCAGGCTCTCGGCCAGACAGACCTTATTTTTAGGGGAAGGCGGCACTAGGGATGGGGTCCTGCCCCCTTAGCCATCGCCCCGATGTGCTGAGCCAAGGTGCTTGCTTCTGCTTTTCTGAGTCTTAACCCTGAGTACGCACATGCACAGGCGTGTGAGGTCCTTCTGGTTTGTTTGTTTTGGGAACTTTAGGTCAACAGTCCACACATCCACATCTGCACTTTGTTCCTTTGTCAGTATTTGCTAAATGAGGCTGAAATAATTCTTCTTCTTCTCCTTCTTCTCCTTCTTCTTCTTCTTCTTCTTCTTCTTCTTCTTCTTCTTCTTCTTCTTCTTCTTCTTCTTCTTCTTCCTCTTCCTTTTCTTCTTCTTTTCTCTCTCTCTCTTTTTTCCTTCTTCCTACCTCCCTTCCTTACTTTCTTTATTTCTTTCTTTTAATCATACTGGGGATTGAATCAAGGCCTGCACACAGAGCTACCTCCCCAGCACCTTACTTTGATTTATTTATTGATTGATTTATTATTTTTTTGGTTCCAGGAATCCAACTCACAAGCTTGTATTTGCCAGGCAGGTGCTTGTGCTGCTGAGCTAAATCCCCGGCCTCATTTTTTTATTTTGAGGCGGGGTCTTGCCAAATTACTAAGTTGCCCAGGCTGGGCTGATTTAGGATGCTCTTGCCTCGGCCTCCCAGTTGCTGGGATTATAGGCCTGGTCCACCATGCTGGCTTGGAATTCTGCTTTTCTGATGAGCAGGGAGGGCCCATCTAGGTGACACAGAGGTTCTGGAGCAGACACCCCGCTTTGGTGGTGGGGTTGGGGTCCAGGGAACTGCCCAGCTCCAGCCCTTCCTTAGGAGGGCAGCTTCACAGAGTGCCTTGACCGTAGGGGACAGACTCCTTGGTCCACTGTCACCAGACTGACTGCCCACCGCCTGCCACCAATGGGGTGGAGTAACTGTGCTGCTGTCCTCTTCTGTAGCTCCAGTGGCCGTGCAGTGACGTGCCCTGTCCTGAGGTCATGGTCCCCTTTTCCCTTCTGTCTTCGGCCTCTCCTGGCGCTGATGCCCAGGCCCGAGCTGGCACACGCTGGGTTTATGTTTAGGACCCGGCTAACGGTGCTCTGCTGCGCATGTGCCACACCCACCCTCCGCGTGTTGTCCCTGTTTCTGACATTGTTCTCGGCTTCTGTTGTCAGATCAAGGTGTCTTCTTAATAGGGCTGCATCTGTCTGTATTTTCCTTTATGGCATCGGCTTTTTATATCTTATAAAGTTCTTCTCTCTTGTCATAAAGACAGTCACCTATTTCCTTCTACATGTGAGGAATTTGCTTTTCATACTTTATTTTTACTCTCTTTGTTATTTGTCCTGCAGGAAGCGTGAGACAGGGATGGGTACTGGTTAGCACTGCTGCTTAACAAGTAGTCCCATGTCTCAGGGGCCTGCAGCAATTGGCTGTGGTGTCTGCTCTCGCATCTGGGGATTGCTGGCTGGGCTGGGCTGGCTGTGCTTCGGTTGTCTCTTCTCAGATCAGCAGCAGCTGGACAGAGGACAGAGGGGAGTGTGGGAGCCCTCAGCTTGCACCCCTGAAGTTGATCTCCCCCTGCCATCTGTTGGACAAACCAGAGGTGGTGTGTGGGGGGCTGAGGTTTGGAGTTGGTGTCTATGTGCCGTGATTACTGGGCTTTCTTCTCCTCCTCCGGCCGGCTCGTGTGAGTCCGACCCCCTTAAACTCCTGCTGGAATCCTGGATTCCCTGGGCTGGGGGGCAGGGGACTCCATGAAACCCAGAGGCCCCAGCCTCCTTGCTGGGGTTCGATCCCTGCTCCTGCCCCATGAGACACTGAGGCCCCCACTGCCGGCATCTTTCCAGCTGGCTCTGGACTGGGGGTCCTCGCTGCAGGAGGACAAGCTTATGTAGATACATCCTGCGGGCCTCAGCCCTGCGGTGTCTGTCCCCACCGTGGCTCAGTACACCTGGGCCCTGCCCTCTTCCCCCAGGAGACCGAGTCCCGTCTTCACTTCTGCAAGTCACCAAGCCTCCATGTGCCTCCATTTTTCATTCCTTGAACGTCTAAGGACACAACCTCTGTGCATAACTAAAGGCAAGAAGAGAGCCCAACCCTCTGTTCCATGCCCGCCAGGGCAGAAGGTCCTTGTGTCTGGCAGGGAGGAGCAGGCAAACTTTGGGCACAGAGCCAGAGCTTTTGGGCTGTCACTGAGGGAAGGAAGTGTGAGCTCAGGTCCTGGGTGCGAGGCTGAAGGTCAGTGAGCTCGAGCCACGAGTGCGGCACTTGGGCCCAGGCAGGCGACAGACACCGTGCAGTGGCCTTAAAGGGGTTTAACGTAAGGGATGATTGCTGGGATAAAAGAGCAACTATAACACAGAAAGGAACTTTAATGGTGCCCCAGGGCTGAGGGAGGCTCCTAGGGAAATAGATTTAGATGTGGTTGGAGAAAGTGGGGTTCAGCTCCCAAAACAGGAGAAGCTTCCAGGCTTGGCCACACTGGGCAGGCGCAGATGCCCTCTGTGTGTGGGCGAGGGCACCGCATGCAGGGGAATCGGGTACCACCCATGGCTGTGCAGCACTGGCTGCTCAGTGTGGACCCTCTGCTCAGGGGCTGTGTGCAGGTGGTCCGGGGGCTTGCAGAGGGTCCCTGGCACCTTTGCAGGTGCCTTTGGGTCACAGGAGCCCAAAAGGCCTTAGCTTCCATGTGGAGATGTGACTGAGGCTGTGTGGCCCCAGGGGGACCCAGCTGGGTCTGTGGCCTTGGCCTTGCACCGTCAGGACCCAGTAGGAGAATCCCAGCCCCCTGCACTGGTGCCTCGAATTCCCTACAGAGACCCTCAGTGCGCAACACCCCCACCTCCCATGTCTGCACGACTCCAAGGAGCTGCTCTGTCGTTTAGCCCAGCGCACATGTGGCTGGGGACACAGACCCGGAACTGACGTGGGAAGGATTCACGGGGCAGGGTGAAGAGGGAGGGAGGGAGGGAGAGGTGCTGGAGGGTTCTGCAGCAATGATCTGCATCTTTTGGCCATTGCCAAGCTGCCTGTGCATCTCTACCCTTGGCTTTCCTTCTCTCTTCATTTTTAAGTGGCACTGGGGATTGAACACAGGGACTTCACTTTGAGCGACTGACATACCCAACGCCCCCCTTAAAAAATTTTTTTTTAAAAAAATTCTGAGCTAGTCTTGCAAAATTGCTACGTGGCCCAGGCTGGCCTTGAACTCCTGTGATCTGCCTGCTTCAGCGCCCACCGGGCCAGTGCTGGGACTGCAGGGATGTGTTTCTGTCTCTGCTCCCTTATTTTGCATCAGACACGGCCTCAGAGTTAGCTCAGGCAGCAGCCTGTGAGCAGAAGGGCTGCGTAACCCTTCCCAGTAGGAGATTTAAGAAACAGCATGAAACTTATTGTGTTTTCTTTGCTCAGCCTCTGGAACTGTGGAAGCGTCTTTGGGGATGAGGGCCCATCTGTTCAAGTCCCTGAACAGCTTCGGTGTGCAGAAGCCCTGGCTGACCGGTGACACTCAGATGAAAAGTTGGCTGTGTTACAAACCACTGAGCACTCTGGGACTGTTTGTTACACAGCATAATGTGGCCAGTCCTTCCCCTGCACATGGTCTTGTTCAACCCTTGACCTGTCCCTGTGAGATAAATGGTTTCACCCTCTTTTTGCAAGTGGAGAAAATGAGGCTCAGAGAGGAGAGCAGAGGGACCAAGCTCACACAGCCTGAGGGGGCGTTAGAATTTGAATACTTGTCAAACTTCAAAGACTGGAGTGGGGATTAATGAAAACCATTACTGTTGTTTGTTCTCTTTTTCCGGAGCTGATGCGTGACTCATTGAATGGCTGCAGAAATGTCTTTGGTTCCAAGATAGGGAGAGGATTAAAACCCTACGCCCCACACTCTTCCTTCTGTGAAAATACCGAGGCATTGCGGATGTAACAATGCAGAAGAAGGCACTTGAAAAGTGAGAAGGGCTGAGCAGTTAAAGCGGGATTGGCACCGCGACTCGGGGGTCCCTCTGTCTTGCCCTCCCCATGCCTGGAGGGGAGCAGAGCCCCGGGCAGGGGCTTCTGGGCATAGGTGGTGCCCTGTGTGGATGTTCATGCCACATGAGGTGACCGGGGTTCTCTTCCTCCCGCAGCCCCTCTCTTCAGACCCCGGAAAGGGCTGGGTCCTCCTCTCTGGCCTGCCGCGAGTCCCAGCTGCCTGACCGTGCTATCAGGCCACTGTCCACCTGCTCCCCTCTCCTGCTAGATGGGGCTTCACCTCCAGACCCCCAGGCCCTCTCTGTGCCTGCACAAGTGCGTACTCCTTCCCGGAACGTGAGGCTGGGTGTTGCACACACGAGTGTGTTTACGCACACACAGGCTCTGCGCATGAGTCAGACAGCGTGCCCCCCATGCACAGCATAATGTGTACACGTGGATGCACATGCACAGAGTGGCGCCACCCTGGGAGCGTGCCAGGCATTGCTTTCTTTTTGGTTGTCACTGCAACCTTTTGTTTCTACTGGGTGTTCCTCTGCCCCTCTGTCTCGGCTCCACCTCCAGGTCCAAAGTCCATTTGCAGCTCCCCTGGTGGCTCCATCTTGACTCTGTGCCGACCCTGTGCCTGTCCTTCTGGGCACCAGAAGACACAGCCCGCACGCCACACAGTCTCCACTGCAGTGCTGTGGACGTCGGCATTGAGTCTGGAGAGAAATGCAGCAGCTCAGCGACCCTGTGGCTGCCTGGGGACAGTTGTAGGCCAGGACTCTTGTCCTCACGTGGTCTGATTGGAATTGTAGACACAACAATGTGATTTCCTGAACGGGAGGCACCCAGCCTCTTTTCCTGTGGCCGGGGGAGGCCCTGGGTGGACTCCTGCTTCTCCTCACACCAGCCTAGTGTCTTCCTGTGCCGTTGTGAGGTAACCAGCTCCTGTCTCTCCTGGACCCCTGCTGAGCCACTCACCTGCCATGGCAAGATCCTGGGAAGTAGCTGCAAACCGTGGTGTGCAGAGGGCGTCTGCTGTCCTTGGTGCCCAGGCCACCAGGAGATCCTAATTCTCAGGAACTGGCAAACAACCCTGTCCAGAGTCTTCCTGTGGTGCCATCTGGGCTGTTTTTATTGGCTGGGGCCTTGTAGCATCCCCTGGATGTGCTGGGTGGGGACAGTGAGTGACAGGTTAGGAATCCAGGGCTCCAAGGGAGGAAAGGAGGCCTTGGACCACAGCTCTGTGAGCAGCCACCAGAGCCTTAGTGTGCTGGTCCTCAGCATGGCCCCCCTCCGCCAGCCAAGGGAGTCCCATCTGTGACCCAAGGTCTCGGGGGGCACATGAGGCTAGCTGCTGATCCCATGTTTACTGGGGGAAACTGAGGCTCAGGGTTGAGGAGGTGACTGATGCACCTCCAGCTATGAAGTGGCAGGTTCCTTCAGGGCTCAGACCTGAGGCCCCCGGGCCTTGGAGCTAAGAGGCACCCACCGTGCCCTGAGGTCCAGTCCTCTACCCCCCTCACCCAGGGTGTAGCTCTCAGGCACCCTTATACCCAGGGCTCTCCCTGCCCTGAGCTCTGAGTGCTCCTGAGGTGACCGGTGGTCACTTGGAGTGGACACCATAGTGACACTAAAAGCCCCCTTGGCTCTTTCCCTTTGGAGCTGCAAGGCCTCAGGGATGAGTGGAAGAAGGAAATCCCAGAGCTTTGGGGTGCAGCTCCGCAAGCTGGAGAGGGGCAGCTGACTGCGGGGAGGCCAAGCTCTTGGCCTTGTCTCCTCAGACAGGAACCCCAAAACCAATGAGATGGCCAGCTGGGCCCCAGGGAAATCCTGTGCACACCGAGCCCACCGTGGGTGCAGTGATGGGTGGGTTCCAGGTGACCTGAGCCCCTCAGGCTCCTTACCTCCCATCTGTTCATCTTAGTTCTGCAGAAGCCCCAGGTCCCATCTTGGAAGCTCCCATGGGTCTGCCCCAGTCTGTGAGTCATTTCTGACAAAGGCCATTAGAAAGGCATTTTGAAGTCTCCCAGGGGAGTTAGTTGAGTGTGGCCAGGACAAGGACCCCTAAAATATGAAGGAGGGCATCCTCAGGGTCTTAGGAGGTCAGGGCCCTATGTGAGAAAGATTAACCAGTCACCTTGGTCTCAGGCTTGCGGAGCAATGGTGTGGAAAGCCACAGGTGGTGGAGGTCATTGTCTGGGTGGCATTTGGTGGTGACAGGGGTCTGGATATCAGGAACATACAGCTGGGCACCAGGCTGGGCTTTGGTGGTTCCTATAGGAGCGTCTCCAACCCACTTGCTTCTCTGAGCCAGCTGGGGTTTCCCAGGTGGGGCTCTGGAGCCTGGGTATCAGAGAAAGGTTGTGTGACAGGCTATGCCTTGGCCATCATGCACCATAAGGGAAAAGTCCACTCGATGACATAAGCTGCTGAGGTCCAGCAGCTGTTCCTGCCCCACCCTCTGACTCTCCAGAGGCTCGGGGCTGCTCCCTGCAGAGCTTGGCATCAGAGTGCCAGGAGATCTCTCGGGACTCAGCTACCCTTGGTCCTCCTGTCCTTGTCATGGGCCCAGTTTTGGCTTCAACTACTAGGGTCAGGCCAGGGACAGGCCACAGAGCACCTTCAGGGAAGGTTTCCTGGGGACAGAGGCAGAGGCCACTGCTGTCCTCAGCCATTCCTCCTGAGTGTGAACAGGGCTATTTATTCATGTGCTAATCAGTGCTGCTACCCTGGGCTGCTCCCTGGCTGGCACCTAACAAGCAGCCTCTGTGGCACTGTCCTCTCGTGTGGCAGTCCCTCCGTGGAGTGTCGCCTGCTGCCAGGTGCCATGCGTCCTGGAACTGGGTGATCCAATAGTTAGAGAGAGGGGAGGAAGGTGTGTCAGCCCCGTCCTCAAACACAACTCGCTTAGTTTAACCCTTGAGGCAAGGGAAGGCAGTGGGTGGAAGAACAGGGACTCTGGCTGACTTCCTGGGTTCGAGCCACCATGGATCCTTTTCTGGGCTCTGCAGTCTTGTACAGCTCACTCCTTGGCCTTTCCTCGGTTCCCTCTTCTGGAGATGGCTCTGCTGATGGTCCCACCTCAGGGGATGCGCAGAAATCCAGGAACGAGTATGTGTGTGAAGTGCTAAGAGCAGCGCCTGGCCCAGGCGTGTGAGGGTCCTGCTTTCCAGGGGGCAGAGCGAGGCACAGAGGAGTCAAGGCGGTTGCAGAGGTAACTCAGCCAGGTCCTTGTGGAACCGAGATGCTGGGGTCCAGAGCCATTGACCCACTCACCACACTCTCACGGTGGCTTTACCATGGAGGAAATGGTGACAACAGTGTCTGTCCAGTGGCCTATGAGTCCCCTTCCCACCCCTCCCACCTCCTCTTTTCTGGTCTCACCATAGCCTGGCCCCCCACCCTTCTCCCTGTGCTGAACCCACACCCTTTCTTCATCTTCCTCAACACCTCACACTGAGAAGCCCTTGGAGGATGAGGCTTCTGTAAACTATAGAGTCACTGGCCTGAGGCACTTGTGTCACAAGAGTAATGAGTAAAACTGGAGACCAGAGAAGTCCCCTCCAGGGCCCAAGACTGAAGATAAAGCTTGAAGCAAGAGATGACTGAAGATTCTCCCAGTTTCCCTTCAGTCCCTGTCGTTGGGCTGTAACCTTGCTGGGTCTTGAACTCATGTCTTTTCAGGGTCCAGGTGGTCACACAAGAGTGACTCTGACCTGCTGCCACCCAACAGGCAGTAGTGGAAAAGTGGGTGAACGTCACGGAATGGAACACAAGCACAGTCCTGGGCCCCATTTGGAACTCTGGAGGGTGGGGAATACGTGATGTCCTGGAGGCCACAAGCCCCCAGTCTGTGAGTCAGAAGGGGCCCAGGCTCCCCACACAGTGGGGTGGACCGGAAGGAGCGGGTGTGAGCACTTCGGCTGTGAGCAGTGTTGGAGAAGCAGTCGCCGTGCACCACGTTCAGATTGACTTGTGGTCGGCAGGACACCCCAGATCTGCAAGTGCCCTGATGTAAGGACCACGTGGGTGGAAAAGAGCTGTGTTAGGAAGCTGCCTTTCCTTTCCTGGAGTCTCTTGTGTTTTGATCCTGAGCCCTTGGTCTGGTTCTACCTGGTACCAACATTGACTCATGAATCAAGAAGAAATAGAAAGCTTGAGAAATCCTGTGATGTAGAGAAAATAAAGTCTGGTTAGAAACAAATTCTTCTGCAAAGAAAGCATTAGGCCAGAGGATCATAGGAACAAATCTTCACACACTTTTAAAGAACAAATCATTTGAAGCACATACCAAACAATTGCAGCTGGGAAGAGAACAGTAGATAGTTTATGAGACATGCTTTGTAAAATCTGTAGGTTCCTAAACTCTGTAAGTTGGCCTGTGTTGGGAAGTTCTTGCATGCTGTGTCTTTTTGAGGTGGTGGGTGTTTAACACTTAGAAAGAGACATCTTTTTGGCATTGACTTTTACTTTATTGACAGTTTCCAAATAATGGAGCTACACTGTGCTGTTATATACGCCCTTATTTTGCAGGAATGGAAGTATATTATGCACATGTCTTGCATCCAGTATTTTGATGCTTATACTTTGGGTGTTATTTCTTAGTAAGTTTCATTCATGCTTTTAAAAAAGTAGTTAAGTAATAGCCCATTCTTTTTTGTCATGAGTTAGAATATGTATTTTATACAGGTCATAATGCTTACAATAGAAAACCAACAATGCCACCAAATCTAGGTGATTCAACTTGAATCTTCAGTGTAAACAAATTCAGCAAAGTCCTGTAGATGCAACTTCTTTTGGATTTGCTGCAACACTGTTAAATTATTTGTCTTTTAGATTCCAGTCAGTCCATCAGAAATCTCAGATGTGTTATTTTGAAGGAAAATTATTACAAACTGGGAGTTTGTTGTTGCTCATAGATATAAAATGCAATGGTGGACACATTTTTAAAATCAAGGGCTGCATCCATGTCATCCGGGAAGCAGAGCGGAGTAGGTTCATAGTGGTAAAGAGCAAGCACTAAAGCCAGTAAACTGTTTTCTGTCCTGAAAGGTGGGAGATCTTCTTCCAACTTCTCTTGGGCGCTCTAACGCTGAGTACCCTATTCTTAGAATGACCCTAATTTAGGCAATCAGGCTTCTATTGATAAATGTTGACGGGATTTCCAGATTTGTGTTAAGTAAAACAGTGATATAATGATTATTCCTTTTCATACATGATTCAGGTGTCTTACACATGAGTAGTTTATCAGCATAATACATTTGTGGACATCGCTGAATTTCTAAAACAGCTGAGGCAGAGAGCATGCCCATTTGTGGTTTTGATGGACACTGTCCCATCAAAATCAGCAAAGCTCACAGCAGTTTGTGCCCCTGGTAGCTTCCGTTTGTGCCCCTCCGTGTCCTGCCAACTTCGCTGGCTTCTGCCCATCAGCCTTTCCTCAGCTTAGCGGTGAGGACGTTACCTTGAAGTTTTATTTCGTCTCTCACCCTGTTCTTATGAGTGGAACTTGGCCGTATTTTCTTATATTTAGGAGGCACTAGAGTTCCTTTTCTGTAAAGCATCTTTTTCTGTTAGGTTACTGGCATTTTTTCATATTGATTTTTGCAGGAGCCTTTTATATAATAGAGAAGTTAACTCTGTGTCCAGGGTAGGAACTGCAGACATTTGTGGTTAATCTCTAGGGAACCAAAGCAAAACCGTTTCAATGGTGGCGTCTACGCGGCAGAGAACTGTCATCCCTCTGCGCTGCTAGAATGTTTATCTTTTCGCTGCTGCTTTTAGTTTAAGGTATGAGCTGTGGGGCCAACTTTATTATTTCTTCTTCTGCTAACTCTCATGTTGTATTTGTAAAATGCAGATTTGAAAAGTGCTATTTCCTTTGCCCAGCATTTTACACAAATCACCTCTCCCATGCCCTAGGCCACCAGGGCACTACTTGGCTCCTGGCACTGGGGGACAGTTACTTAGTCCCCACCCCATACTTCTGGCCCCAAACACATCACAGCACCCCCCCCCCCAGGGTTTCCTGTGCTCTCTCTAGGTGACTGGATTTTGCTTTGCAGGGCTGGGGTTAGCAGAGGGTCTGCTGATGAGAGGTCCTTAGGAGAGCTGGGCCTTGGACCCTTCTCCCGTATGACACTGAGACCACAGCTCTGCAGAATACACATCTGGGAGAGGGGGGCTTGGCGGTTTCCTTCCTTCCTAGCACTTTCACTTCCTGGGAGTGCAATCTCTGTCTGTCTGTCTCTGTCTCTCTGTCTCTGTCTGTCTCTGTCTCTCTCCCTCCTCTCCTCTCTCCCTTCCTCCCCCTCTCTCTTGGCTTTGCAAGTTCTTCTTTCACTGCCAGGGCAGCATCAGTAAACTTTGCCCAGAGGATCAGGGAAGGCTTCCAGCTCCTTGATATTTACCAAGTGGAACGTCCCTAATACCAAACCAAAACACCCAGCAATTAGATTTTAAATTATCCTTTGAGCCTCTGTCAGTGTTAGCCAGGAGCCAGGGCACTGACGTTGAGAGATTGGCGTCTGTTCCCTTTATCCTCCTGTTCCTCAGATGCTGGCCAGGCTGCCCGCTGATGCACTGGGGAGCCCCTTGGTCCCAGTGCCCTCGGTCCCCCTCCTCCTGTATCCTAGCAACACTTCCCAGCAGCCTCCCTCTGCAGTGCACTCAGGTGGCCTTTCTGGAGCAGGTCCCTGCCAGCATTTATCTTGGCAGAAATGGGCCCGTGCTGGCCAGACCCTAGTCAGGCTGTGACAAGCTGTGGGACCAGAGGACCTGGCTGTGCCCCACGGCCAGCAGAGCACGGTGCGTTTAGACTGTGTTATCCCCTTATCTCCCCAGCTTGGGCCCATTAATCATGGGCACAGGCCTTGCTGTGTGTCGGCTCGTTCTCATCCGTGCTTCTGGGGGTACTCAGGTGGGTGCTGGACTCTCTGCCCTCCGCCAGACTCCATGCTGGGCACATGGTCAGATGCTCTGCTGCTGACTTGCCAGATGTCCTTGGGAATGGACCTGACCTCTGTGCCTCAGTTTCCTTATCTGCAGAATGTGGGTGCTGTTCATTCCTGGCTGTTGGGGTTGCTGTGAGAGCTGAGGGGTGCACTGTGGGAAGGTGATTAGGCATTTGAAGCAGTGATTAATTACGAGAGTGCCACTTTAATCTAGATGTCGGTACCTGCCTGAAGAGTTGGGATCAGGACACCCTGGGGCCCGAAGGGGCTTTGTGGCTGAGGGCACCATACCCTGCGGGGTCACGATGCCTTGGGTTCCAAGTCCCTGGGTAACCTATGCCGGTGTCTCTGCTTCTCTGATTTGTTTCCCCTGTGTACTTGGGGAGGACAGCAGGTATCTATCTGCACGGTGCTGTCAAGGCCAGAAAATGCCCTGTGTGGGGCCTCACATGTGGTTAGTGGCAAACAGGCAGGTCCCCCAGTGGTGCTCAGGGTGCAGGGCACACTGGCCTCCTTCTCACCAAGCCCTGAATCTCTCTGTCACGCCTCACAGTCTAGAGCCCACTCCTCAGAGGGACCCGATGCTGGATCTTTCGTCTGGGGCCCCTTGGAGAGACGGAGTCTCTCATCTACCAGGTCCTTCCTGCATACCAGGCACTGTAGCCCCTATTGCCCCTCAGTCCTGTGGGTATGGCTCCCAGCTGGCCTGGCTGGTCTCCGTATCTCTGCACCCTGCAGGTCCTGGAGCCTCTACCACCTGAAATGTCCCATGCTTCCCCAAAGCCCAGCCATGTCCACCCTGTCTGTGACCACTCCTTGCAGAGCCATGAGAAGGTTCCCTCCGTGTCAGCTTTCCTTCCTCTTCTCTGCAGTCCTAGGACAGGGCGGGGGCAGAGGGGCTATGTCAGGGAGCAGCCGGGGCGGGGGGCATTTCAGAAAGACCTGGGACCCACAAGCACTGTCCCACCACCCCGCCCCGTTGCGTGGCCCCCTTCCCTTCAGCTGGAAACATCACTGTCAGCATGGGAACTCCAAGGTCACAGGCAATCCTGATGACAGATGGGAACCCTTCCAGGTCTGCCCTGCCCCTGCCCCTCCCCGAGAGCACAGTGGGCAATAGCACCTGTGTGGTGTCTTCTAGCCTGAGACCTATTCAGGCGCTGGAGTGGGCACCAGCAAGGAGGCTGATGCCCCTGACCTCACTGCCCCTGCCCCTCTCCCTCTCAGGCCCAGCACAGTTCGGCCGTTCACCAGTCCCAGCCCCTTCCTGCACGCTGTGTCTGGGCGACCTTCAGCCGGGGTGGCCTGATGTGTGTGGCGGCCACCCCGGGCTGGCTGAGGACACTGTGATGGGAAAGGTGACCCTGAGCGTCCCAAGCCGCCCGTCTTCCCCGAGGCGAGCCGGCTGCTAGATTAATGGTGTGTGTGCAGAGAAAGCCGGGCCCATCACTCATCCTGCAGAGCGCCCTGCCTCTGTCAGACCGGAGATGGACGCAATCTTTTCCCCAGCCCTGGGTGCCCACAGAGAAAGGGACCCCCGATTGTCGGGGCCCCACACTGACCTCCTCTCTCTGCTGGAAGCGGGGGACCCCAGCTACCTACCACCCTTCCTGCCCAAAGCCTATTCCTCCCTCAGACTGGCCCAACCCCACACTGCTCTCCAGGCTTGCAGGCGCTTCTGTTTTTTCCTGCCAGGGTGCGCTGGAGGGCGCATTGATTATCTGATTCATTCCTGTGAAGATGGGACTTCAGCCTGGAGGAAAGGAGGAGGCAGTGTCAAGCTCAGGTTCCAGGGCCTCCCACCCCGCCCAGCCCCCACTTCCTGTCTCAATCCCGCAGCCCCCCGGAAGCAGGGTTACCCTGATGTCAGGCAGGGATCTTCTGGAGGACTCTTGCCCGCGAGGGGCAGGAGTGTGTGGTGGTGAAAGGCTGAGGTAGACCTGGGCTGCCTGGCAAATCTGGGCTCGGCTCTGGCAGTGAGGAGGGACCTAGAAGTTGCTGTTGGCTCCTCCGAGGTGCCAGGGCCTCCCCTGCTGTGATGTGCAGGGTAACGGGTGCCACTCATCCTGTGAGCTGATGCTCCTTTGGGTCCCCTGTGTCTCCTCATTTAACCCTCAGGAGCCCTCGTGGAGGTGAGATTGCTCTGGGCTGGGGTCTGACAGCCCCTGTCTTGCCTGCTGCCCTTTCTCTCGGGCCTGGTGGGTTCCTGGCACAGAGTGGGTACCAGCAAGGGCTGGACGGGCCATCAGAGCAGGGACACACAGAGGGAGAATAGATGTCCCAGCCCTCAGGTCTTCTTAGGGGCCCTTGGAGTCTCCCCGGGGCTTCCGACCTTTGTCCTTTGCCCCCAGGGGTCTGCAGTGCCTTCCTTGCTGTGTGAGTACTTTGGACTGGAAGAGCCCTTGGGGTTGAGTCCATTACTTAGCAAGACTTAAACACTGGGTGCTGGTGGCTGGAATCAGGTCCTGGTCCTCAGAGATCCTTGTCACATGGACCAGAAAAGTTTTCTGTGGAGGACAGGCCAGGAGCCAGCAGTGCCCATAAAAGCTGGAGGCAGCAGCTGGATGTCCTGGCAGGTACCTGGCTGTCATCTGTCTGCTGGCCCTGGAAGTTCTCTGGGGAGAGGGCGCTGTTCTTCCTCATCTCCCAGAAGCCTCCCACTCCTTCTGGGCAAAGTGCCTGACGAGGTCTGGGAGGAAGCAGGGGCAGCCTGGGGGTGACGACACGGGGTGCGAGGGCTCCTGGCACTGCGATAAGTGGGCCAGCCCACACACTCCCTGCACAGTCAGAGTCCCCGGCAGAGGTCAGAGCCTTTGTCCCCCCTCCCCCACCCCCGGTATCATATGGGGCTGTGTGACTGCCCAAGAGACCAGGTGCAGACCTCCTGATGTATCACTCAGTTTCCTGTCACAGGGACAAAATTCCCAACATGCACAGCTGAGAGGAAAAAAGGGTTTACTCTGACTCATGGTTTCAGAGGTTTCTGTCCAAGCTTGGCTAATTCCAAGGCACAATCATGGTAGGAGGGCAGAGAGCAGGGGAAAAGCAAGAGAGGAAGGGGCACAGACAGCTAGCAAGGTCACCAGGGGCCACCCGGACACACCCGGAAGGCCGCTTTCTATTCTCTGTCTCTTAAGCCAAACAAGTTGACTATCAAGATCAACCATTACAAGTCCATCTCTTGTCAATTTGACTCATATCTCCTAAAGCCATATTTAATCTCCAAGTACACAAATAACAAGATCATAATCTCATCTCTCATGATGTAATTATCCTGTGTGCAACCGAATACATGCTAATTCCTTACCCAAAGTCTCAACCATTCCAGTGTGGCTCAAAAGTCCAAGTCCAGTGTCCTCTGACACACAGGGAAACTCTTAGTATGAGCCCTTGTAAAAATGAAAAAGAAAAGTTATATGTTCTCAAGATACCACGGCAAGGAAACATTCCCATTCCTAGAAATGGTGCCAAAAGCAAGGAAGAATATCAGAGCAAGACCAAAGTCCAGCAAAGCAAACATCAAGTCCCATAGCTCCATCGCCAGCTTCTGGGGCACAGGGTGGCGTGATGTGAACTCCAGAGGGCTTGGGCAACCCTGTCCATATGCCTCTATGATTGCATCCCACATGGCCTCTCTCTTCGGCTGGATCTGCTTACAGCTTTCCTCAGCAGATATTCATTGTTCCTGGAATCTCCAACTTCTGGGTTTTCCATGCAGCTTTGTCTCACTCTCACAGCTTCACACAGTATTCTCATCCCGGGAGGTAGGGATTCTGTCTCCATCACACATTTTTTGCCTGGTGTCCCAGGCTTTCCTTTGAAATCTGAGAGGAAACCTCCATGGCCCTGTAACTCCTGCATTCTTCATGCCTGCAAAACCAGAATCATGTGGATGACCCAAGGTCTTCTGTCCTTGGGAGCATTAGTTAGACTCCCTGGGGTCACAGCTTCAGCAGCTGCTGAGCTCCTAGATGGCTGAACCTAGTGGCTTGGGAGTGGGGCTGTAGACTTCCCTAGGTAGCACCGAGTGAGCAGGGCACCTTGGGACTCTTCTCAAAGCAAAGTCTTTTAAGTGACTTTACAGTTTTATACCATGGAGCCTGTGATGAGTGGGTCTGGCCAATGCCTGAGAAGCCCTCATGGCTTCTGTCCTGTTGTCCTGGTGCAAAGTGCTTGGCTTCTCATTGGTCATGCTGATCTTGGGCCCCAGCTTCACACACACTGCTTTTCATAGGCAAATGACAAGATTTTCAAATCATCCTGCTCTGCTTTTGGCTCTGAGTCTCACTGCAAATTTGTTTTAAAATGGCAGGCAATAACCACGCAGCAGCCCGAATGCTGCACTGTCTTGAAACTCCCTCTGCAAGATCAGTTAGTCTATCACATTTATTTTTTATTTAAAAAAAACCCAATAAAACAATGGCATAAAGTTGCAAAACAAGATCACAGGAGAGTAACGTGTAAACATGGTATTGTCTCCCTGGTGTAAGAAGCTGAAAAAGTAAATAAAGTCTGCTGCCTTTAAACACAGCCTCACACAAGGTCTTGGGAGAGAGAAAATGTAAACAAGTTCTTCCAACAGAGGGGCCTCTCCTCCAGTTCCCAACAGTCCTCATTTCCATGTGTGTTTATTGTTTGCATTCCTATCAGCATTCTGGTTTTCTGAGATCCCACAGAATCATCCATCAGGCTCCTCACAGCAGCATTCTGGGGTTTCCAGCCTACATCTCCAAGCTTTCCAAACTCCTACCACAAACCAATTCCAAAGGCTTCCGAACCACACGGTCAGATATGGCCACAGAAATCCTACTCCTCAGTACCAACTTTTCTGTGTCTATTGCTGGGACAGAACACCAGACAGGCACAATTTAAAAGAAAAATTGTTTATTTTGGCTCATGATTTCAGTCCATGGTTGGCTGGATCCAACACGGAGACACCATGGAAGTGAGCACTCTTCTCATGGCAGCAGGAAGCAGGTGCAGGGCAGAGAGGAAGGGCTGAGGCATCAGATAGTCCTCCAGGTCATGCCCTGTGACCCGCCCAGATATCCCCAGAGCCGTGCTTTACCAGTCTCCTAGGCGTCTTCCAAACCCATCAAGCTGACGACCAAGGGCAGCCATTAGATGTGGTGTTGGTGGCTGAGCTCACTGTCATTTCCCAAGAAAAGCTGGAGTCAGGCCGCAGGGACTTGGGGTAGGAAAGGGTATGATTTCTGCAGCAATTGGCAAGCTGGACCGCAATATTCCTGCATGGTGAAGCCCCTAACCCCTCCTTCTCCTTCAGGTGTGAAGCCACCTCCACTTCTGCATGAGAGCAAATGCTACCTACACGCAAAGGCACTGTCCCCTTGGGCTCCCTGATCCATCCCTCGGTCTCTGTCCTCAGAGTGAGTCCCCCCCTCTCTCTCCTGGTGTGGGCTGCAGGGGAAGGAGTCTCATTCTCTTCCTATGGTGAAAGCTCCCTGAGGGTTGGGTCCCTGGACCTCTTAGGTGGGGACCCAGCATTTTGGTGGCACAGCAGGAGTCCTGAATCTGAGAAAGTTGGTGCTTTTCTTCAGCATCAGTGGGAGTCTAGGGCAGACCTCCCTCTCAGACACAGGTGGGCCATAGAGGCAGAGACCCAGCTGGGGTCTCTGGTGCATCAGACACCTGATGGCTGTTGCTGAGTGTGTAGTAGGAAGGAAAGGGGTGACCAGAGCCCTGGAAAACCAGCAGCTACTGCTCCCATGCCCCTTCCTCCTGCATACCTGGTGAGCTCTGTTGGGGGACATGTGGAGGTGGGAAGATGGGTGATGGAACTGGAAGTGGAGCTGGCCTTTGTGCCTCCCTGGGGGGCTGAGCAGGGCCCGGGGCTCCGGGCAGCAGGGCACTGCTGTGTCCAGTTGAGCCTTCTGTGTACCGCTGTGCCCTTGGTCTGGCTGAGTTGTGAGCTCTGTCCACCCTCCTTGCCTCTGGCTCTTCTCTGGTGATTCTCAACTAAAGTGAGAGCTGCCAACCCTGCCTGCCACTTGTCCCCCCTGCTCAGCATGTGGCCAGAGAGCCTGAGTTCAGGACCCCACCTCTGCTCCACCCCCTTAAAACTCCTCTGATTGCCTGAGGTGCCCATACCCTTCCAGGATGCCAAGCATACCACAGAGAGTGGAAAACATGTCCGGGGGTCTGGGAGGTGACTTCTGCAATTTTTTAGAGTTTGTTCTTTGGAAGCAGTTTTAGGTTTGTGGAAGATTTGCACAGAAAGACTCCCCTCCCCAGCTTGGTTTCCCCTACGGTGCATATCTTGCCTTAGTGTGGCATGTTTGTTGTGATTGATGAGTCAATTTTAACACATTATGATTCAAGGAGGTCTGAATTGTGGGTCACATCAGGATTCATTGTGTTATAGTTTTATCCTCAACCTGGGAGCCAGACAGGGAAAGGGAAGGGCTGTGTACAGTGGGGAGAGAAGCCACGGCCTGCGCTCACATTCTGATATACCTTCTGTGTCAGTCCAACAGCTTGGGGCTCAGTCTGCATCCAGGCTGGGGTGCAGAAGACTCCCCACCTTCTGGGCTTCCATCCCAGCCCAAGTCTGGGTTCTGCGCTGTGGGGCATGGCAGCCCTAGCCATTCATGCCCTAAGTCCACTCAGCTCCTATCTCAGGGGCAAGTGGCCTGGGCTCTGCCAGCTGTGGACAGCTGTAACCTCAGGACTCCACCATGATCTGGGCAGGGAGCAGGTGAAGACAGAGGCCTGCAGAGCTGGACAGCAGGTATGCTGGGCATCACAGGGGCCTTCCACATTCCCCTGCACTTTCTGCTGGTCCCATCTTCACTGTGAAAGACACCGGTGAGTGATTGGCTGGTTCTGGATACAGGACAGGCAGTAGAGAGGGGGCTGGACAGACCACCTGGAGGGACAGTGGGGTGAAGCCGGGTGGTGCAGGAGGACAGAACAGGGACCACAGCCTCAACTTCCACAGACTGCTGTCCAAGGTCCTAAACCCACAATTCACAGAAAGGACCTGTGGTGGCTTTTAGGTGCAGAAAGGAGAGGAATTTACCCTTCGTCTCAGGTCCTCTCTGGGTTGATCCCTTTAACCTATCCTTGGCAAAGGTGGGAAGGAAAATAGTTTACACACACACACACACACACACACACACACACACACACACACAGAGTAGCTCACTATTCCCCATTAATTCTGTTGTGATTCCATTCTTGTGCATATATTACCCGTTCAAAAGAGATCACAAGACCTTACAGCCCATCTGTGCTTCCTTTTGAGAAAGATCTAATTACTTCCCTTAATCCAAGTGTCTTTCGAGTTGAAGATCACTCACAGTGATGAGCCTTGGCAACCAGGAAGATGCTGCCCAGCTTAAGCTCCGTGGCTTGTCATGTGCAGGTCCCTGGATTCATTTCCTTTATGTTAGTTTGGAAGCGCTTCCATGTCGAGTGTGGAGCCCTGACCACTTCCTGCTTTACCCCAGTAAGCTTCATGATCACAGGGATGTCTTTGACCCTGGGTTTGTCTGCAGCCCCAGACAGGGCATGCCTGGCACCTAGTGGGTGCTCAGCAATGTGATCCTCTGAGATACTTGCCCTCTACCTCCCACAACAGAGGGTCAGTGACCTCCCTGTCACTTCCTAGCCTGCCCTGGAGCAGTCTGACACCCTGAACTTGGAGAGAAGGAGCAGGCTCCTGGTTGATGACACAGCGAATCTCAGAGGAAGGAGACAAGTTAGAGCCAAATTAAGCATGATCATGAGTCTGCCCACATATTTTAATAAGATCTGGGAGGAGAAACATAACAGCTGAGTCCCTCTTTTGATTTGAAATATTTAAATGAGCCTCGAGAAATTGTATTACATATTGAAAACCTCTGAGCTATTTGCTTCATTAATCTTGTTACAGCAGCGGCCCAGGGAGTGCGTGCAGACTGCAGAGGGGCCCACAGAGCAGCGGCTGGAGAAGGGACGCCGGTCAGGCCTCTGTGCCTCTGGGTCCAAGCGGGACCAGGAATCACCACCTGCTCCGCAGCAGCCTCTGGCTTGGCCACTTCAGCTCCCTGGTGACTACAGAGATTTTTTTGTCATTTCTGTTGTCTTTTCCAGTTAGGCAGCATTTAGAGGGCCTGGACAGCCATCAGAGTACGTATTTTTAAATGCCAAGTTTCACCTGACTTTTCGAAAATGTTGATCCATGCTAGGAAAGTCCATCTCTAACTGGCTCTGAAGCCCAGGAGGTGTGAAGGGTGGGCTGGCTATCTTCTGATTGGATACACCAGCTGCCTATCAGTTTGAGGGGGCCCCTGTTGGGTTAGGCTCTGGTCCCTGGGGCTCCCTGGTTTATCCAGGGGTACAGAGAGGACAGAACTTAGCACATCAGGGTGGACAGTGTTTCTCATTGTTATGCAAAACTGGGACCCTCTCAGCAAACAAACAGCCATGGGGTGCCCTTCCCCCTCCTGAAACATTCCCCAGAAGACCCTCTCAGGAAATTCTAGTATCTGTTTCTTCATGAGCCAAGTGGATTTGGTAGAGCTTTACCATCACAAATGTACTCACAGGAGCAGAACATCGGTTTCCTTACAACAGTCAGTGGATTATGCTACTGACTAAGCCACGGCCTCCATGGGCCCTGTGCCTTGCTCTGGGCGACAGTTGGTTCAGTGCCCTGGGCAGAGCCGCTTCTGACCGAGGACCCTGCCATCCTTCCTCAGCACTTCCCTCCTCAGACTGACCCCAGACGATATGGACACATGTGCTTACTTCCTGCTCGAGCAGTCTGGTCCGTGATGTCTGTGACTTATCCACTGCATTTGTCTTGGATCCCTGGGCACCTACATGGCCCCCTGGGCATGAGGGCAGGGAGTACGTGTCCTGGCAGACATGTGGCACTGTGCATTCACAGGAAGTGCCAATCATTCATTCCCTAGAGCAGCCTCTGCTCAGCCGCTTCAGCTACGAGCTGATGGGGGACTACACAAGTGCATTGCCTCTCCGTTCTGGGGACAGAATTCTGGGGCCCAGGTGTCCACAGGACTGTGCGCCCTCTGATGGCTCCAGGGCAGGAGCCTCCCCGCCTTGCTGGCTTCTGGGCCTGCCACCCTTGGCATTGCTGGGCTGGCAGCTGCTGCACTGCCGCCCACGTGGTTGTCATCACGTTCTCCTCTCTGTGTCTCCGTCTGACCCCAAATCTCCTCTTCTGAGAAAGCCAGTAGTTGGCTGGAGATGCACTGGAGTGGAGGTCACATTCACAGGGACCAAGAGCTAGGACCTCGTGCCTTTGCCGAGGGACTCACACTAGGCCACCGCGTGGACAGACGTGGACGCAGGAGTAAGGGGGAGGCCCTGGCTGGGCAGGGCCAGCAGCTGTGGAAGGAAGGAGGTGAGGCCAGTGTGTCTCACACATGGCCACCAAACAGGACGATGACAAAAATAATCTCCAGTCATTATCCAGCGAGGTCCTGGGCGTTTCATGGGATCATCTCATTTAATCTCCACACTCGCCCTGCTGTGGGGCCACTCTCCTCTCCATGCTCTGGCCCAACATTTGGTAACCACCCCCCAGTGACTCCACTCCCCACAGTGGGCAGTGGACCCTGCTGTCTTCATTTCCAAAGCCAAGGCCGGCGGGGAAGAGTTCTGGCTAAATTTTCTCTTTCTGCACTTTGTTTTCTTTCAACTTAAACTGTAGTCTCTTTCCTCTGACTGTGCTACTTCCTCATAAATTTTGTAATCCTCAAATTACATTTCTGTCATCTGGTTTATGACCTGCCGATAAAGAAAAGGTCAAAGACGGTAATCCCAGATTTCAGAAGCATTGAATCATCCTTGATAAATAGGAACCCTTCTCTGAAAAGGCAAAATGATAACACTAAAATGTAAAAAAAAAAATTGTTGTCAGAATATTTTTACGAGGACAGTAACCTTTCAATTGGCCCAGCTCTTTGGTGAGCAAATCCAGTGCCACAATTATGTCTTCTGTGAACTTTCTCGACTTTGAGTCTTAATGTGTGAGATTTGGTTTAACATAAAGGACAGCTTCCTAAGGCCTCCTGTCCCTCAGATGATGGAGTGGCCTTGGGTCTGCTCCTCAGGGACTGGAGATCCCATGTCCCAAGCACTGAGCAACTGGAGATCTTTGGGACGGGAGCAGAGAACCAGGGTAGAGAGCTCAGATGTCCTGCTGTCTGCCAAGGAGCTGCGGGGGTTTGTTGATAGCCAACATTCAGTGAATTCCTCCACGAATTCTTTCATTCAGTGGCTGGCATTTCTGCAGTGTTCCTTGGGTCCAGCATGGGCCCAGGCGCTGAGGGAAGGGCGAGGAGCTAAGCCAATGTGGTCTCAGCACTCAGAAGTCTCTGGAATCAGCACCATGATGGAGCAGGGGCTCTGGGGAGCAGATGTGGGCTGTCTGTCCCGTCCAGGGCAGGGCTCACAGGCGCCCTCTGGGAGCTGGTACTGCAGGTGCTGTCTGTGGTGACATCTGCAGAGGTCTCAGAGGAACCACTGTGGAAATGGCCATCAGGATGGTGTGTTCAGCATCTCAAGGGGCCACTTCCTGCCCCACAGTGGGGCCCCAGGGCGTGGCCCCAACTTGGCAACCAGCACTGCTTCGGGGAAATCTGGCGAGTGCGCTTTGGAGTTGGGTCCTGGCGGCTGTCAGATGCTGGGTGGGGCTGTAAGGGGCCTCTGCCTGCCTCGGCCCCCGGAATCTCAGGGACCACGTGGTCTTTGTTCCCTTTGAAACTGACATTGGAAAGGACAGCTTAGGGACAGTGGGGAGCTGTGGTGGCCATGGGTTCCTGAAAGCCACCCTCTAGGCTGGGCCACAGAGAGAGGCTGTGGGTGCCTCCCCCGGAAGGGAAGGGGACACCTCGGTGGGATCCAGGAGGAGGAGGAGGAGGAGGAGCTGAGGCTCAGGTCCTGGAGACCGCAGTTCAGGGTCTGGTCCAGGCCCCCATGAAAGGGCTGCTGCTTGAGGAAGAGGGTTGCCTGGTGGGTGGGTGGGAGGGAGGCTAAGCACTGTGCTTTTGACGTGGACCCTAGAGTGCATTAGGGGGCAGCAGTCGTCCAGGGTCTGCCTGATTGGAGAGCATGGAGATGTGGGGGTCCCCAGCTATGTCACCAACCGTGGGAACTGATAGGGACACAGCAGTCTGTAGTGTCCCCTGTCCTCCTGGTCAGTCTTTGAAAGCCTTGAGGCTCCCCGAAGGGATAGTCATTGTAATGTAATCTTCTGTGCTTGGGAAAATGTCCCTCCTGCCTTCTGTCCCTGGACTGGAGGAGTGAGGGCCTTTGGGGGGAGGTCCCCAGGTCAGGGGCCCAGCTTCAGCCCTCGCTGTACCATTCCCGGTGCTGCGGTGGGGTTAAGGCATTGCGCATGCAGAATCCACCGAGCAAGCGCTGCTATGCAGAGATGAGACAGTGTGGCCACTTGTGCTTGTGGCTTCTGAGAGGAGCAGACACGCAGAGCCTGCTGGGATGCCAAGGGAGGGGCTTTAGGAGCCGCAAGTGTGGGGAGCTGTAAGTGTGCACCTAGACAGGTCTGCACATGGCCATAGTGGGGACATAGACACAGACACACGTGCACACAGGGATGCATACACAGGGACATGAGTGTACAGTCACTCATGCACACACAAGCACATATACAAGACTCAGGCACACAAACATACGCTCAGACAGGCTCACACGGGGACACATGCAGTGATACCAGTGACATGCACAGATGTGCACATGTGAACATGTGTGAGCCACAGGTCTCTCTGCTTTTTTTTTTTTTTTTTTTGGTACTGGGGATCGTACTCATGTTCTTATGCTTGTCAGGCAAACACTTATGCAGCTGAGCTAAAACCCCAGGTCTTTGCTCTGCTATTTTTACAAAGCATTGTGACCCTAAACACCCACGTAAACACAATTTAATAGTTCAATATGTTTTTAAACATAATACATTTGTGCTAATTGATATTATAATTAAATTAAACTTAATACAGTAAATTGACATAAACAAGAACAGTGATTAGGCAAATCCTTGCAGGTAGTGTAAATGTCTAAATCACTTACTGGTGAGGTTTTGGGATGGTTTCCATCCTTATAAAACAATCAGTAACCAAGCAAACACAAAGTTGGCAAACCAGGGGAGCCCTCTGTAATGAGGAAGGTGGTCACCAGGGGTCAGGAAGGTGACAGTGACCAAGGGGAGGTGGCCACTCTGCTCCGGGGCCACCGTGGGTTCCTCCGCTGAGGCCTGTGTTGAGCACTCAACACCTCTAAATTCAGCCCCCTCTGGAAGTGGAAGTGCAGCAAACTGCAGGGCCACATGTCCCGGGGACGTCCCCACCCCTGGCCTGGCTGTGGGGCAGGAAGGTGCAGGCAGCACCAGCGGGGCCCCTTTCCAGGCTCCGTGTGTCTTCTCAGTCCCGAGAGGAACAGACGGGCTCTTTGAATGGCCACTTGCGACCAGCGATGAAACCACCTATAAACCAGCAAATCATGCAGGAGGAACTTTATGACTTGTTTTCTTTATGGCTGCTTTGAAAGGGAACAGAGAAGCCCCTGGGGAGTCCCCGAGCTGCCACTGCTGGGCCCATTGCAGGCTCCGTGGCCGGCTCTGGCTCTGGCACTGGGAGTGTCCACCTACTGCCAGGTAGGGTTCTGTTCCCAGAAACACTTGTGAGTCTGAGCTGGAAGGTAGGGAAGTGTTCAGAGGGCAGAACTCACTTCCTCAGCCTCCTCTTTGGCCTTCAAATGCCCCCTGAGGGTGCCCCTCCCCCACCGCCTAAGGAGGGTGGTGGTGACTGACTAATGTTTCAGCATCCCTACATTTCCTCCAGGACGGGGAATCTGGGACAGCAAGGAACCAACTGCTCTTCCTAAGATGAGGCTCAACCCTGGGAGAGGAAGTTTTGGGTAATGACACAAAGGGCCCATCACCAGCTGGCCTGGGGTCTTTGGGAATCACCAAATTCTGTGCCCAGCTCTCCCCATCAGTAGAATGGGCGAGTAGTGCAGATGGAGCTCATTTGGAAGAAGGAAACTGTGCTGATCCTTGCATCGAGGGGAAGAAGAACGCTTGAGTTCTGCTTGGGCTGTTTTGCTTCCAGGCCTTGGCCAGCTGCATCTCAGCCTGCAGGGACTCTAAACAGTAGTGGGCAACCCCAGGAGTAGTGGGCAATGGGAGAGGGTTCTGAAAACAGGGATCAGAGAGATCCCAGTTCCCAGTTGGGGAACAAAGGCTGATTCTAGAAACAACAGGCCTGGAAGCCTCTGGATTGGGGTGTCCAGAACCCAAGAATTCGTGAGCTCCCGTTCCCCGCAGTCAGACACACTTATGATGCTCTCTGTGTAGGAGACACTTTGCGCACTGTGTATAAACAGGTCCTGAAGAGGATTAGTGCGAGTGCAGTGCTGCTTGTGGTAGCTCCCTCCGCATGTGGCATGGGCATTTCTGCAGAGGCGAAATAGATTGTATCTCTTAGTGGCCTTCAGGGGCAGGACTGAGGTTTTGGAGGAATAGAATTTCATCTGATAGACAGAAACTTCTCAAAGTCTGAGCTGTCCGAAGTTGGACATAAGCAGCCTGGCTCACAGGTGTGTCTGGTAGAGGCCAGGCCCACCGAGGCAGGACTGAGGCAGGTGAGCCATGCTGGGCAGAAGGGATGGGATTAAACGGCTCTCAAGTGGTATGGGAAGATCCGAGGTTACGAGAGAGCTGGTACAGGACCAGTTCCTCAGCGAGGTTTTAAGGGGAGTCTTGTAGCATTTTCCCAGTAGGAGTCCTACCTGGGCCTCCCTGCCCGCCGGCTATGATTATCCCTCCTTTTACTGGGGTTACAAAGTATGATGCTCCTAGGATGCTAAAACCAGGCTGCCAGCCAGGTGCTCTCTTCTGGAAGACAAAGCCCCAGGCTTTGCAGGGCCAAGGGCTCTTCTGGCCCCTGCTGCTCTGCCCTTCTGCAGGGAGGAGAGCCCTCTCAGGGTGCTGCTCTTGCCCCTTTCCAGCACCCAAGTTCACATTTTTCAGAGGTTTAGAATGTCCCAGATCCATCCTGGAATCTCCTGCTGTGTCTCATGCTTGGGGCCTTTTGTTCTACAGGTATGTGCATCAGGAGAGCTGGGTGGAAGAGGAGAAGACATGGCCTGTCTCCTTGGTCACTCTGGACATGGTGGTCACGAAGTGGCCCAAGCATGAGACCTGTCATGTTGTAACCTCAGGTTTGTCATCCATTGAGCAGGTTTGATCTGAGCTGTTCTCTGGTGAAAATGGCTGCAATTGCTCAAAACAGAGAATGCGATGGTGGGAAAGAAGAATCTGCTTGCATTTGGAACAAGAATCCAGATCTCTTCCTCCTTTGTGCCCTGTGATTGTGGGATTCCCATCTTTCCACCAACCCTCACTGCCACTGCCTCCTGCAGCATTCCGCTCTGCAGGTGGCCACACATCCTTCCAGCTGCCTGCACCATGCATTTATTCTCAGTGTTTTTCTTTTTCCTTCTCACACAGTCTTTGATGTGAGCAGAAGAGGAGAAAATGGTTCCACGTAAATAAGTAAAAAAAAAACACATTTAGGATCTTGAAGACCACCTGGTCCACCCATCTCCCTGACACCTCCATCAGTCCACAGCCTTCTTACCCTGCAGTGACCCTGGAAACACTGGCAGTGGAGTCCTTTGTGTCTGGAAGAGTGTGCTGTATAGAAGGATGCAATGACTTTGGCCATGTAGTAAGATGAGTGGGTTGCAAACACTTAAAGTCTGATGCTATTGTTTGAAGCATATGTTTTCATGGAAATGCAACACATCGAGCAGGCAGACGTGGGCCACTCTGCCTGAAGTAGGTGTGAGGCTGTGAATACCCATTTTTAGGGACCCAAGGCAACACTTAGAGCAAGTTTTAAACCTACCACATGAATGAACGGGAAGCAATGAAAGGACTCATTTCTCAGCTGCAACTTCCCAATGGTCAAAGTCTTCAGTATTTATGGCCCAATTTACTCATTTAACTGACTTTTATTGGGCATCCTCCACATGTCACAACTTGTGAGGTGCTTGGGACAAAGCAAGGATGAGAAAAACAAGGTCCCCCTTTTATAGGGCTGAGGTCTCTGTGAGGGACACAAGCATACTGTGGCCTGTGCCATGCAGGAAATACACAGGTGCTGATGTGGAGCAACAGGCTGGGAGCTGCTGTGGAAGGCCTGCCATCCCTGGCTGACGTGTCTAAACTGCATGATGCCCTGGTCTCCTTAGGGCACTCATTTTCTGAGCCCTACAACTGCCTGAAGGAAGGTTCTTAAATGCCCCAGGGTCCCCAAGGTAAACCAAGGAACAGGGACATCTGAGTAGGACGGAGAGGGAAGCAAAAGCCTGTGAAGCATCCTTTACTCCTTGGAGGTGATGGTGCTGTCGGGCATGTCTGGATGCTTGTAGATAGACTGAAGGTGACATTGTGTGGGTGACAATTGAGTCCAACAGAGTTTATCTCACTGAGAATCCTAAGTGTCCAGCAGGGGAGGACCACAACCTAACTTTGGGCTGAAGGAGGCCCTCAGAGAGATTGTGCAATACCGGGGCAGAAGCAGAAGCTTTCATAAGTGGCCACCTGCCCAGCCCGAGCCCAGGCCCGGGACAGCAGCCTTTTATTCCCAGGGGCGTCTTTTTCAGAACCGTGGACAGCGCCACATGTGTGCCTGGAACACAGGGAGGTGCGATTACCATATATGGTGAACCATATATGGTTTTTAAGTTAAGAAACATTATTACAGCAAATGACACATCACCACCAATACCTTTCAAAATGCTCATTCAAAATACTCCCACCCCACCGTGCTTGGCAATGTTTCTTTTACTGTTTTAAAATTTAAACATTGTAACTCTCTATCACCTCTGGTAGTTTCCAGGGCCAAGACGGTGCAGCAAAGCATGAAAAGTTACAAGAGGAGAAAGAAGCACTAGGCAGAGGCCTTCTTGTGTCCAATCACTTCATCATGAACAATAGTGCTCCTAACGTACTTTGATGACTCCGAATCCCATGACATGCCACGAGAGTCTGTGATTAAACACACGCAACAAAATAACCTGAGATACTTTGAAAACATCAGCCTGATTGAGGTATGATTGGCAAGATAGACAATCTCTGAGGAGGATTATGGGACACATACAGATGCTGCCGCGTCATCTCTTCTGAGCTGAGTTTTGCTCCCTGGCCACCAAACTCATGTTGAAGTACCAACCCCCAGCACCTAGTGACACTATAGTTGGAGGCTGGGCCTTTACAGGAGTGATGGGGCCTTTAGCACAATGCATTCATACGTGCACGCGTGCACGCACGCACACACAGAAGAAAGATGGTGGGAAGAGAAAAGGAGAACATGTCCACTAATAAGCCCGGGAACGAGGCCTTGGGAGGAATCAGCCCTGCCCGCACTTGACCTTGGACTTCCAGCTGAGTTGCAAGTTCTTTATAACAGCAAGTGAACAAACACACCAACATGACAGTCAATGAACATCTCTGTTATGTCCTGAACATTCCTCCTCGGGCTCTGTGACCCCTGCTCAGCCTCTGCCCTGCTACCTCCCCCCAGTTCCTAGGAATCACTGATTGCGCTCTCTGCCACTCTAACGGGTTTGCACGCCTAGAACTTTCAGAGATGGAATAATACAGGATGCGCTCTTTTTTGGTGTGGAGAGGTCTGGCTTCTTTTATTCAGTCTAATTATCCTGAGGTTTGGTCGCGTATCTGTGGCATCGCTGAGTGGAATCTGCTGGGCAGGTAGATGGGGATTTTTTCATTCCTTCACCTGTGAGGGATGTTGGAGCCACTTCCAGTTTTTGACCATTTGTAAAATAAACTTGACAGGAAGATTTTCACACAGGTATGAACATGCGACCTTCTTCTTGTGTAAAGGTGAACATCTAGGTGTAGAACTGCTAAGTCATGTGGAAGAATACACCTACCTAACTTTCTAAGAAACTCCATACCGCTGTCCAAAGTCCGTGAACCATTTTATATTCCTGCTGGCAGTGTGTGTGAGTTCTACACACTCCCACGGGCTTGCTCCAGGAAGTCTTTCTACCTTTCGGTGTTCTAAGGGATGTGCTATGTGGTCTTAAGTTTTCATTTACTTTTTGCTACTTGGTTATTTTTTTAGTGAAGCATTTATTCACACACTTTGCCATTTTAAACGTACTCTTTCTGGTATATTCTTTATTCTGAACACAGAGTCTTCAGAACTCCCGTGCTTGGCATCTAGGCTTTCCCTGGCCTGTGGCTGGTGTCTTTATGTGCAGGATCCTTTAAAGAGTAGACACTTCAAATTTTGGTGAAGTCTAATGTACTGGTTTGTTACTTTATGGATTGTGAATTTGATAATAAATGAAACAAATCTTCCGTGATTCATGGTCACAAAGATTTTTTGCTAAACGGTTTGTAGATCCATGTTTTACATTTAGCACTGTGACTCATTTGGGGTTTCTCTGTATGGTACAGTGTTTGAATCAATGTTCACCTTTTGTCCTTTTGCATATGAACAATTTTTTCAGTATCATTTGTTGAAACATTATGGGCTATTGAGCTGCCTTTGCAGGAAGGTCAAGCATTCACCTCTGTGTGGGTTTTCTTCTGGACTCTGTTTTGTTCCATTGACCTGCTGGTTGATATTGATGTCAACTGAACTGTCTTAATTGCTGTAGTTTTATATTAAGTCTCGAAGTCAAGTAGTGATTTAGCAAAAAATGTTTAGGCATTTTTAGAATGTTATTTCCATATGAATTTTAGAATCATCTCACCAAATTATACAGAGAACATTGCTGTCATTTTGGAAAGTGGCTGCAGTGAATCCATTGCTCACTTGGGAGCACCCTGCCGTCCCAGCCGGGGGCATCTTCTCCATGAGTGCAGCATGTCTTCTTGTTGGGTTAGGACCCTCCAACCCATCTCGGCAATGCTGTGTGGCCTGCAGTCTACAGATATTGCACACCTTTTATAAGATTTACCTGAAAGCATTCATTCTATGAGTTAACCCTGTGTGTCATTTTTGATGCTCTTGTAAAAGGCTTTGCTTTTCAATTAGACTTTTCTTTCCTGGGTTTCTATGTGGAAAAAACATCTTTTGTATATTGATCTTGTCTCCTGCAACCGTGGCACGCTTACCCTTCATTCACAGACCTGAATGACTGAGCTCTCTGATTCTCTCGGCGCTGGTAACTTGTGTCTCTTCTCTTTATACTTTGCTCAGTCTGGCTGTAGGCTGATTGCTCTATTGGATTTGTCAAAGATCAACTTTAGGTTTTATTGATCATTTTCTATTTTTCCTATACTATTGATTTCTGCCCTTCATTGTCTTCTTTCTTCTATTTACTTTGGGTTTAATTTTCTCTTTTTTAATTTTAGTTCCTTAAGGTGGAACCTGAGGTCACTGCTTTCTGCTTGAACAAAGTTAACAATTCTCAGTGACTGAAACAAGATCTTCCCAGGTATTTCACCAGGTCCTGTCCATGAAGCATGGTACCTCCAGGCCTTCTGGTGTTGGCAGACAGCCACTTTGCCACCTCTGCCTGTATGCATGAGCGGTGGGCTTTGTCTAACCCTGGTGCCTTCACTGTGGTCTTGGACACAAGACCACCCAGCTGAGTTCTCAGCCTGCCACCCAAAGCCTGCAGGTTGCCTGCTATCTGCACAGCTCTGCTCTCTGCAAATTCTTGCCACTGCCTTGGTCTCCAGAGACCTTGAGCTAATGTCCCCCACATGGGGAATCTGCTGTGCACTGTGGCACAGCCTGGCCTGTGGCACCCTTTTCCGTCCATGCCATGTCCTAGTCCATCCACGCCTTGTGACAAGGTCCATGGGTGGAGGAGAGTGCTTCAAGGAATCGCTTCTCCAGGAAAAGGACACCGCATGTGGAAATTGGGCGCGGGGATCTTGGAATGTTTTGTACTGATAATTGTAATTTGTGTAATTCACATATATATATTTTCAGGTAATACTCAATATGAAATCGAAAATAGAAACTCCAGAGGAGTTACTAGAAACCCTCTAGATAACACCTTTGTAAAAACTAATTGTGAAATTTTACCTTCTGTGAGTAGTATGAGAGAGTTTATACAAAAGCTTTAAATGAAAGAGCTCATGGAGGAGGATTTACAAAATTCCTGTGAGCCAACTGCCCTGAGACACTGGACAGGCAGCCAGAGACGGTCAACTAGGACACATATGTTACGCCACCAGCCGCCTAAGACAGGCACAGGACCAATTGCTGTCCTGCAGGCCCATGACGGGTAAGGCCTGGTTGGGTTCATATGAAGAGTCCTTAACCCAAGACAGGCGCTGTCCTCACAGGGCCTGCCATACTCTTATAAAGTGATTAGGGAGGAGATGTAGGGAGCGGTGTGATAGCTTCACAGCTGCCGCTCCATCTCTCCCTCCTGTGGGCATCCGGTGAGTCAGCTGACATTTCCCAAGCTAATGAAGTGACAAGATTAAAATGTAACAAAGGTGAAAAAAAGTTAATTAACACATATTGTTTAAGATTATCCCTGCCTGGCCCTAAGCCTGGGATGCTTCCTGCTTGGGGTTTAAGTTACTGCCAAAAGTTAGCAAATATATACTTCAGCTTCTAAAAATAAAATAGGTTCAGATTCACTCACAGATGGGGGTGCAGTGTCTTCTGTCTCTCACTTGCCGACTCCCTGACCACCTTTGGGACCCCTGAGCCTGCCGCAGCTGGACTCCAGCACTGGCTACTCACGGTCTTAGACTCAGCTCCTGACCCACAGGGAGCACTGGTTCTTATTGCCTGGTGTTCACTAGCCTAAGCATTCTTCTTTTCTCTGGTGTCGGGTAAGGAATCCTGGGCCTGGTTGTTCTAGGCAAGTGCTGTATGACGGAGCTACATCCCCAGGCTGGGTGTACAGTTTTCAGTCGTTTTTGTTTATTTGGATATAAACATAAGCTGTCCTGAGCCCTTGCTGACTCACCTTGCCACTTATCAGCCACCGAAACTGTGCGCGCCACTGCCTGACAATGCACCTCTTTCTGTACCTGCTCACACTCATCCACGCACGTACTGCTTCTGTCTCTGCCAAATGCTGGTGAATGTGGATTTTGTTCTTTTGTGATCGGGAGGGTCCTTCTCGACCTTGTTGTTCCACATTGCCTGGAAGAGTGAAGACCACTCTGCAGGGATACAAAGGAACACTCTGTGGACCCCAAATCTTCTCTCCACTGTTGGGTGATTTGGGAGGCCTGAGTTCACACCAGCTCAGGAGTGGGGAGAAGCGCCCTTGAGTGGATTCCACAGGTCCACTCTGCCGTGGAAGTCGGCATCCTCTGGTTCCAGCTCCAAGCTCCGAGCCAGATGGCCACTGGTGTGCTCACTGTGTCCCACCCTTCCCTGTCTGGCTGCATGGTGGTCAGTGTGCTGGCCACAGAGAGGTCGGGGTGTGGCTGGCATCTTCTCTCCCCGCTCTCTTGTTAGACATGGCTCCTGGCCCTGTCCATGGATTTCAGGCCCCACGAAGCAGGCTGACCACACAGTTGTGTTACTTTGCCGATACAGAAAGCCGGGCGGCCTTGCAAATAATCAGCTCTGAGCCGGGCTCTCGGAGCCACAGCCACCCTGAGCAGCGCCTGGTGACAGGTCCACTCTGGGTATTGCACGGCCGAGAGCCATTTCTGCTCCAGAGGGAGTCTTCCATGCTGAACTTGGGAATTTTTATGGGTTGGTGGTGACATTTCCATTTTAATTTGCTGATTATTATTGGTAAAATTGAGAGGCAACTCCAGGTTTATTGGCATTTCACAGTCTGTTGTGTTCCATGTACAGCTGTGAATCTTAACAACCAGGAGGTCGACCTGCCCGGCAAGGCAAGTGCTAACCCGCTTGGTACTGGGGTGCAGCCCTTCTCCACCACTGGGCTGCCAGGGGACACAGGCTGGGCCTGCAGTCACCATCTTCTCTGGGCTGGACTTCTTCACAGAGTCAGCTGGCTGCATGTGCACATGCACACACACACGCGCACACACACACATGCACACACATGCACGCACACACACACACGCACTTTAGCTTACAGTTGAAACTGCCCTTTCTGAATATTTGTCTTTATGCACTTTTAACTTTTTTGCTCCACTGTCTCTTCCTTATTTGTGCTGTTGCACTGCCCGGCGCTGTTTAAATAAGCACACACATCCTCCCCTCCCACCCATGGCAAATGTCACAGGGACGGGTGACATCACTTTCTCGCTCTGCGCTCCCAGCTGCACAAGCCCAGGTGAGCAGGAAATGCAAATGCTTTGATAATTGATAATTGGGTTTCCACATTCCCTGAAACATTTACGACCCTGGAGCACTGGAAATAAATGACCGACCACAGAAAAAGTCTTTGATAAATTATAGTGCCGGCAGAAACATAATGGTTATTAAAAATTAAGCTCAGGAATCCATAATAACACAGAGGAAATGCTTATACCACACTGTTAAATGAAAAGGTAAGATTAAAATACAAGTAACCTATGATTCTCACCATGTGAATATATTACTGTTTTGTTATTCATTTACAATCCAGCCTTGTCCTGGAAAGAATTAAGACAAACCGTGCAAGGGTATACAGAGTCACCCACATCAGAATAAAACTATTACTAAGCTTGGTGTCCACCCCTTCCTGACCAAGTGGCATCAGGGACACGATTACGTTCTTCAGCCAGGGGCCTTCTGTCCACAGCAGTGAGGAGATTGGGGTCCACACAGGGCCTATAAAAAGCCATGGTTTGGGACTGTTGTAGTTAGGGGATATGAGGACAATTAGAATCAGGACAAGGAATTTATAATATTATTTTATGATGGTCACCCAGAGTTAATACAAGAAAGTGCAGGAAATCTGTCCACAACACTAAAGACCCAGAATATTCAGCCAAGGGCCTGGCTCCCACAGTAATGTCCTGCATGATCCAGATGAAGACTCAAAGCTCACGAGTCCAGCTGGAGGTCTAGAGCCCACGAGAAGGACTCACGCCAGTCTGTTTTATGGGTCTGTGCTGGAAAGGCCCAAAGATCAGCAGTGGAAGCTAAAAAGTCTGTGCTAACAGGGTGAAGGAGCTGTGCTGGTGGGTTGAGGGTTCTACCTTAGAGTGGAGAAGTCACACTCCAAATAAAGGTGAGGGCTTCCCTAAAAAGCACCACAGCCATCCTCAGTGACACGGAGGCTCCTCTGACGAGAACAGTTGAGTACATGCCCGAGAGCCAGCATGGCGAGTTTGTGCTGGAGATTAAATGGCACATGTCTTCCCCTCTGGGGCTAGGAAAAGATGCTCGATGTGAGGGCCAGAGCTCCCCCAAAGTGAACCCCAGCCACCCTCACCAACCAGGTCCCCAGCTCCTCTGATGACAATGGCGGAACTCACCCTGGGAAGCCCGTCATGACAAGCTCCTCCAGGAGAACCAGCGGCTCAAACAGCAGCACTTAGAGAACCCACAACGCCTCGCTCCTCCTCCTCCACGTCTCTATGCTGGCAACTTTCCTCAGGCGGACATCTACGCTCAGCGCCGGGCTGATCTAATCCAGCTGGTGTTAAGTTGACCACCAGTTTTTAATTCATAACAGGGATCCATCAGCTGCCACAGAGGGAACCACAGATGTCACCTCAGTGAACAGTTCTGTGCCACACAAGCTCCTCCCAAGCCTGAATTGCATCCTGGTCATGCCCAGGGATGCTGCCTCGTTCTGCCAGAGAAGAGCTGAAAGCCGGGCACTCAGAGGAGGAGGCCTGGCTCTTGGCTCTCTGCTGGGCTGCTCTGAGGCCGGTACGGGCCTGTTCCTGTCTGAGTCAAGGTCAGTGGGAGCCCTGCCGAGGGCCTTTCCATGGCTGTTCCTTTGGTCACTGGTCCTGTCCCCTGCTCGGCCTGTGGGGTGGGATGTTGGGTCTCCCAATACCAGGCCCCCTCCTCCACTCAGGCCTCTGGGGGTGTGTGGTCTCTGGCCAGAAACTGAAGATTCAGTCCTAATTGAGCGACTTGAAAAATCACAGGGAGGCTTTACTTTAGGGGTGGAGGTTCGGCTTATCCTGTGTTCATTGCTCCAACAAAATACCCAAGGCTGTGCAGCTTACCCACAACAGAGGCTCAGTCCTCACAGCTCTGGAGGCCAGAGGGCCAAGTTCAAGGCATCTGCAGGGTCTGTGTCTGCTAAGAGCCCAGTCACCAGGGAGTTTGATAGCTGGGTGTGTTGTATGCATGCCTGAAATCCTAGCACTCTGGGAGGCTGAGGCAGGAGGATCACAAGGTTGACTCCAGCTCAGGCAACTAGGTGACTTAGTGAGATTCTGTCTCAAAAGAAATAAATGAGAAGGGGCTGGAGGTGTAGTTTAGTGTGAAAGCCCTGGGTTCAATCCCAGATGCTGGGGGAAAAAAAAAAGAAAGATGGAGCCTTGTTCTTGTGTCTCTGGAAAGGATGAACGCTGTGTCCTCATGGCAGAGGGGACAGCATAGCAAAAAGGGGCCAAGCCAGTGGCCTGGAGCCCTTTATAAGGGAAACTTCCCTGCCTATGGCCCTGCCTTTAACACCTTTGCACTGGGGATAAGGCGCTTCCACATGTGGAGCTGGGGACTCTGCAGACCCGGCAAGCTGGGGGGGGGGTGCCCAGCCCAGTGTCCGGGGGCCCAGGTGCAGCGGCTGCAGTTCCCCGCTCCTCGAGCGCTGTGCGCCTGCCCTGGACCTTGGGCTCAGTGAGTTAATCCAGCCCTTGCCCTCTTGCAGGCCCATCCCAAGTGTCCCCAAGAGGGGAGGGGGAGGAGACAGCGTGGGGGGGGACACGCTGCCCTGCCTACTGTGTCCCCTGGCTCTGCGCCACCTCTGACGTGCCCACGCCTGCGCGATTTGCTGCTTCAGGTTTCTGTTCTTGAAAAGAAACCCAGTGTTTTCCTCAGGAGAATGTCCAGTCCCTTATCAGGTGTAGCCCTTATCAAAGGTGGGCGGGAGCCTGCAGCTCGGCCTTATTCCTCGGAGCTGCTAATTAGCGGTTTCCTACACAGCTCCTGCCAGCCAGACTCCAGCCCAGCCCCCAGCAGGGGCCGTGGAAGTGCTCTGGCTTAGTATTTCCTGCTCTGTGACCCAGGCATCCTAGAGGGGGGAGATACCAGGTCTGAGGCCCATATGGGGAAACCCTGAGGGGCTGCCGCCCCCCGGGGGTCACTGCGCACATCATCAGCGGTGGGCCTCGGTCCAGCGTGAGACCGCACTGGCTCCCTGGTGCTGCCGTCTTCTACGTAGGATGCGGGTGGGTGCGCGAGCCCTGCTCCCCCAGCCGCCCGTTTCAGCTGATGGGTTGAGAACTATGGTACTGCCCTCAGGGCTCGGAGGAGGAGGAAGAGGAGGAGGAGGGCAGGTCCTGCAGGAGGGACTGGTTTCAGGTCTGCACACAGAGATGGGTTTGGGAGAGCCCGGGAGAGGGGGGAGGGAGGGAACCTGTCAGCCTGCCCTCTCCTCCTCCCGAGCCTGGCCCAAGTCCAGTGGCTTCCCACTCCCTGACAGTCTCCTGCTGCCCGCACTCAGTGTATCCCAGTGAGCCCTGAAAACCCACCTCAGGTGGCATCCTGCCCATCCCTGAGCCTCCATGGCTCAGTGCGGTTGGACTGAAGAGCCCCCCGACCCCGCTCCTTCTGTCTCCCTGGGACCTCAGAGTATCCTTTATTTGCAAAGAGGTCTTTGCAGCTGTGATCTGGTAAGGATTGGGATTTGATTGTACCGGACCGTGGTGGCCCATTCCCCGGATCTCTGTGAAGAGAGGAGGGCATGGCGGTGGGGGCTGGGGGAGCTGTGTCAGAGAGGAGAAGCCAGGAGCAGCGGAGGCAGAAATGAGGCTGCGGCCACGAGCCAGGGAATTCGGGAGGCTGCCATGGGCGTCCACTAAGCAGGACGGATCCTCCCAAGCCCTTCAGTGGGAGCCAGCTCCGCCGCTGTCTTCATTTAGGGCTCTGGCCTCCAGGGCCCGCAGAGACACTGAGCCATCCAGCTTGTGGTCCTTTGTGACACCAACGAGAGCCATCTCCAGCAGCCTCAGGGAAAACCCCAAATCTTCCAGTGGCCTTTGGACCCCTTCCTTCCCTGGAAGCAGCCTTCTTGGTCCTTGTCCCTGGGGCACTCGCCCTTGGGGGTCTTTGTCCCCACAGGTCTGCACATGCAGCCTGTGCCCCATAGAATGGGTGGCCCACTTCTCCCTGCTCTCAGGCCTCTGCCTAAGGGTCCTTCTCAAGGACCTCTCCCCAGCCACCCTGCTCAAAACAGGGCACCCGTCAGCCAAGCGCCCTGCAGTTCTTTTCCCCCTCAGCATCCTCCTCATCTGGCATCTGGCCCGCTGGCTGTCTCTGCACAGCAATGCCAGCACCAGGGGACGGGGCAGCCCGCTGATGGCTTCACCAACAGGCTAGCAGGTTTGGAGCAGATCTTATGGGGAGCAGGGCTCACAGGGAGCAGGACTCACAGAAGTAGGGCTCACGGGGAGCAAGCCGGGCTGGCCCACCCGCAGGTCTGAACCCAGTGTCAGGTCATGGATGATCCAGCCCAGTCCCGCCCACCTGGTGGGGGTACACACCTACTTCTGGGGGCTGTGGTGGGGCTCTGCAGCCAGTGAGACTGATGTCACTGCACACCGACTGTGTGTTCGCTCTGCTCGGACAGAGTACAATGTGTGCATGGTGACTTGCTAAGGCTCACACACAACACATCCGTCTGCACCCACTAACGTCATGGCGCCAAGGGGACCCGCGGGGTCGGTGCCCCTGCTCGTTCCGTGCCTGCTGGGTCATTTTGGTTCCTCACCGGGGCTGGTGATGTCCCTCACTCATTCGTTCTGCTTAGAGGACTCTAGGCAGCTGTGCTGTGGCGCTTTGGGGCCGCATCGGTAGCTGCTTCGGTGAATGAGCCGATTGACAGCGTGCGCAGCTGGTCAGAGGGGCCTCTCCCCGTCCCCCCCGGGCAGCAGGGCCAGAGAAGGCAGATCAGAGGCCTTGGAGCTGCGGCCCTGCGCGTTCCAGTTAAGGAAGCCGCCGAGGGAAAGATAAAAGGGTGAAAGTGGTCACCTGCTTCTGCTCCTTCCCTGCCTGGGACCTAGAGGAGCAAGAGAGGGCGTCAGGTGCCCCCTGGGTGGCCCAGGACGTGCTTCCTCCGCTGGGGGCTGGATCGCCCTCTCCCCGCCTCTTAGTGTTGCTGTGTGGCAGGGCCGGGCCAGGCAGACGGGCGCAGGGGCTGAGCAGATGCTGCTATGTTGCTGGAGGCTTCGATGGAAGGGGTGGCTGGTGCACAGGGACAGGAAACAGGCTCTTCTGCCCTGCTGGCAGTTTCCTCTCAGTCCGCTCTCTCTCTGGCCTTGGTAGGTGTTGGTGACTTGTGCTGAGTCGGAGCCTCGGCCCCTGACCAGTTCTCAGGGAGTTCATCTCAGAGTTGGTGAGACATGTTCTTGGGGGCTTCGGCCTTTCCTTGTCTTGCAGTGAGTGGGTCAAGCCAGTGTAGATGGGTTTCCAAGGCCACCAACCCACTTCTAGTCACTTCCTGCAACTCTGACACCTACTCCCAGGGCCCTGTCCCCAAGATCAGGACCCGGGGCTGGTGCTGGGCGGGGGACGTCTTGGTCATTTTCTTGTTGCTAAGATACAATGCCTGGCACCCACACTTTGAGAGAGGAAAGCTCCACTTGGGCTTGTGTTTCTGGTTCCTAGTCAGCCAGCTCCGAGGCCGAGGCAGGAAGGTGTGGTGGAGGAGACGTGCTCACCTGATGGTGGCCAGGAAGCAGTAGGGAGAGGAGCTGGGGGGCGTGGCATGTGTCCAGGCCACCCCCCCCCAAGTGACACCTCTCACTGGGTCCCGAGTCCGTGGTAGCACCCCATAATCCAGTCACCTCCCAAAGCCCTACCTGTCATGCAAGAGATACTGGGTGGGGGACATTCTAGAGCTAAACATAAAGTGGGGTGCTGCCCTGACCTGCACCTCTCCTTTGGGCATCCTGTCTCCCACCACCCTGATTTCATTTGATCAGCAGGCACAGTCTCTTCCTGGCCCTCTGCCCTCCACTGCTGTCCTGCGCTACCACAAGCTGTCCTCTCCTCCACTGGACAGGTGTCACCCGGCCACCCCTGCTTCCTTGTTCCCATTCATTTTTCAGGTCTAGACACAAATAGCCTTCCTGTTGCCGAGCAGGGGACAGACTCCTCCTGCTGGATGGAGTCCAGATTCTGGCACATGTGACACTGTTCTTGGCTCGTGACACTGTTCCTTCCTTGTTGGCCTCCTTTCGGTCCCTTGTCTACCTCCTTGCCCAGTTTGGACAGTGTCACCTGACATGTAGCATCAGGGCCCCTCAACTTTGCTTCCAGATCACCCTGGGGCCCAGAGACAACCAGGCCTCCCAGTGGGGGGCTCCGTGGACAGGGTGGGTCTGCACACGTGACAGTGGTTCTGCCTGGTCCCCACCTGATGCCTGTGCTGTGGCAGAGCCACCATAGCCTGTGTCTTGGAGTGTGTCCCGGCTGTTTGGGACACGTGGCTTCTGCTGTTTCCCTGCCTACCCCAGGGCGCCTCGGGCTCAGGGTACTGCCTCTCACACAGATAGCCTCTCTCTGCTCTTCTCCCCTGATCTTGGCAGGTGGACCCCAAAATCTCCAAGTTAGGCTTTGAAGTCTTTCTGGAATCTTCTCTTTTGCTCCCTGTTCCATCTAATAGGTTTCCAAGTTCTCCTTCTTTTGGCCGTGGTCCCCCTCAAATGGGTTTCTTCATTTCCATCGCCACCTCTTCCTTATTCTTCTGCCTGCTGACCCCTGGCCCCACCTCCCTGAATGGGACTGGACACATGAGCTACTGGAAAAGGAGGAGCCATCACTGGCCTACAGGGACACAGGAGAATTCTCCAGCTGGATGCCTGCCGGTGGGGGCAGGAAGGTTTGTTTCTCCAACCTTAGAACCTGGGATTAGGAGCAAGAGCACTTCGGAGAGGTGAACTGAGGACCTGACAGAGGATACCCCGGTATCTCCAACCACTGAATTAGTGCAGCTGTGGCTATGACGACTGTGCCCAGCCTCCAACAGAAGCATCAGTGACATTTCCCGATGGCCCTTCTGTGGCCCATTCTGTCTTTCTTGTCTGTGGCTGGAAAGCACTATAAGTGGCAGCTGTCACTGTCACTGCTGAGATGATCACTCAGTGCTCACTGGGCTTCCTGCCAGGTCCCGAGTGTGTCCTGGCTTCCTGCAATGACCTTTGCCCATCACGCTGGAAACCCACAAACTACAAGGTCAAGTCTGGGTCCCTAAGCCTGTGCTCCTGACCTCAGAACTGCTGTGTCTTCCACACATGGTGTCCCATGGGGCCATGTTCCCCTCCTTCTCTTCCCAAGAGGCATAACTCTGTCAGTTTCTGCCACCAGCTGCCCGTGACTGTGCTCTGGACCTGCGAGGTCCTGGCTGCTAGCAGTACCTGGCATTTGCCGGGCACCTTCCGTGCACTGGGAGCTCTTGGTGTGTCACCTTGTCAAGAGTCCACTGCACGCTCCCTGCAGCGGGGACCTTTCTCCCACCCTGGGTCCAGCGAGAACTCACCCCTTAGCCCCCAGTGTGTCAGCTTCTATTATTAATCCCTGCTCATGGGGAAGTGACGTGGGTCAGCGTTTCCTAGGTATTTCATGGCCTGGCTTGGACATAAAGTTCTGTCTACAAAGCCGCCCTGTCCTGGGCTGAGTCCCTGAGTACAAAGAGGCTGCTGGGCTTTCCTGTCCTCGGTGACATTTGATGGAGGGACAGATTTCTCTCTCCCTGCGCAGCATGGCCCAGATGACCATGAAGCATTTCTCTTCCTCCCGCCTCCCGACCCCATTTATTTAGACACTGGATGGGCAGCAAGTGTGGCTGGTCCGTACCTTTCATGTAATGAGGGCATTAGTGTGCGTAATGGAGGTGGAAATCACTTTCTAATGCATAAAACATAAATACAGCAAAAGTGCGCAAATGAGCCATAACTCTTCTTCCCTTCATGGTCAATAAAAAAAAAATCCCCAGTCTTTCCTCATTAATTTGGACCAGGAAGAATCTGTGGGGCTGGTGATTTTCCAAAGAGCTTTCTGCAAAATAACGAGGCTGTTTATTAACATCCAGCAGGGAAAAGGGAGCGGTGGCAACAGCGTTGCTATGGTAACCCTGGGAAGGACGTGAGGCCGAGCGGTGAGCCCTGTGCTCCCAGTCCACCTCAGAGTGCCAGAGGAAGGCTGGTGCCCGGCTAAGGGCCAAGGTGGCTGGGCACTGTGGCTGGTGGGCTAAAGAGATGGAGAGGTCCCTGGAGCCGGATAACGGGAGCTGGGCGGGGGAGAAGCATTCCTTTCGTGCTTGGGCACAGTGGGGCATCTTTTAAAATCCTGGCTGTGGTGTGGAGCCTGCCTGCCTGTTCAAGAGGCTGGAACAGGCCTTGAGCAGCGCTCTGGGCTTGCACAAGTGGCTGCAATCAAAAAGGACCGACAGCCACAGGTGCTGGGGAGGGACGTGGTGGCGGTGGCCCCTCAGGCTCCTCTGGCGGGACGGGGAAATGGTGCATGGCCGAAGTGAGTGCAGTGGCAGCTCCTTGGACCAGCTCAACGGCGCTGATCTCATCTCCCCGGATCTGTCTGTCCCTGAGCTCCTGGCTGGATGTGCTGTTAGGCTGCGGGTCCCAGGAAGATGTGTTCTGTCCAGACCCTGTCCGCGCTTTCCAGCTCTTCCTTGCCCTCCGTGTTTCCCATTGCTGTGAGGTGAGCAGCTTCCCTCTGCCAGGTCCTTTCACCATGGAGTTAGCTGGGCTGGACCTGAAACCTCTGAAACCATGGACCAAAATAAACTCCACGGCATGGTGGCACATACCTCTGATCCTAGTGCTCTGGGAGGCTGAGGCAAGAGGAACTCAAGTTTGAACCCAGCCTAGGCAACTTTGTGACTTAGCAAGAGCCTGTCTTAAAATAAAAAATAAAATAAAAGAGCTAGAGATGTAGCTCAAAGCACAGGCCCTGGATTGAATCCCCAGTACTGTAAACAAGCAAGCAAACAACGAATAACAGGGGCAAAGGGCTGGAGATATGGCTGGGTACAAAGGCCTTGGGTTCATTCCCCAGCACTGTAAACAAAACAAAACAAAACCCAAAACAACACAACACAAAAAACAGAATGTGAACCACACTAACAACAACAAAGCCCAAAACCTTTCCTCCTTTAAGTTCTACGTGTCAAGCCTTGGTCAGAGTGCTGAAACTGACTAGTACATGAGGTGTATGTACGCCTGGGAGAGAGACACACACGTCCACACAGAAATCTGTGCCTACATGTGCAGCCACATTCTTCATGATGGCCCAAAGGAGGAGCAACCCAAATGCCTGTCTGCATGGTGTTCCCATACAGCGGGGACAGTTTGTCCATAACATGCAATGGAGAACTGATACGTGTTTCCATGAGTCACCCTTGAAAATGTCCTACCAAGTGAAGGAAAATAGCCATGAAAGTCCCCGTGTAGAATAATCACTCTCTTAGGGCTAAAGTCAAGGTAGGGGCAGGCTGGCGTCATCTGAGGCGTGCGGGGAAATCTGTTCTCAGCTTCTCTCCTACGCCTTGTGTTTTGGGCCAACTTTGACTTGTAGATGTCTGTCTTCTGTCTGTGTCTTCTTATCCTCTCCCCCTGTGTGTATCCATCTCTGTCTAAATGTCCTCTTTCATTGACACCAGCCTTACTGGTGGACAGTTCCATCCAACTCCAGCATGACCTATTGAACAGATCACATCAAAGGTGATGGTATTTTCACATAAGGTCGCCTCCTGAGGTATGGGGTGGCTTTGGGCTTCCATGCTTGTGTATGGCCATGCAGGGCAGAGTTTAGTGCATCACAGAGGCCATTAACAGGATATGTTCAGGATGCCCACATCCGTAGGGGCAGGAAGTAGACCAGTGGTGGCCTACAATTGGGAGATGGGTGAGAAGTGGGGAGTAATAGCCGATGGATATAAGATTTCTTTTTTGGGGGTGAAATATTCCAAGATTGATTTTGCTGATGGCTTATTCCTCCCAGTCTCTTCCTTCCCCGCATTTCTGCAGCTCCCAGGAACCTGGTTCTTGAGTCTCTGGGGTTCTCTGGGTACCTTGAGTTGGCCATCTCCCCTGCTGGAGTGCAGGAACTGTTCTTCCTCCTGTCTGTAGCATGGTGACCTCCAGTGTGTCTCTCTGAGCCACGGTGTAACTTTGATAGGTAGTTGTGATGTAAGGCCACTTCTCCTCAAAGAAGGGAGAAACCCCAGCTATGTGTAGTCCCTGCTCAGTGGGCTGGGTGGAGGGCAGGTCACTGGTTTTCTGTCTCGCTTGCCTATTATCTGAAAGGCTATGGAGTATATTTTCCTCGAATCTCTTTCCCCTGTGGGGCCTTGGCACCCTCACTCTCTTGTCAGGTAGCTTTGACTCCTTTCTTGATTTCCTCTGACAAACAGATATCAACTGAGTGCATGACTCTGGGACATTTTATTTCCCAGTTCTGGGAGGCAGGGAGGCTGATGGTCAGGTGTCCCAATGGAGCACTCCTCAGGGCGGCTGGAGGCAGGAGGGGAGGCTGTGTTGGGACCTGGAGTCCCTGGCATAGCTCTACTTACTGGGCTGGGGAAAATCCCTGACCAATGCTTGCTCCCTTGAAACTCCCTCCCCAATATTTAAGCATTTTTGTCTTTGTCATGGATGTGGGATTGTTTCTCCCCAAATGAAATATGTCCTGAGTTCCAGGATCTATGATAGATTTTTTAAAAAGTGGAGCCCTGGTTCAGAGAGCACCGTAGGTGTAGACTTCAGATGCCGAACAAAAGCCGAGAAAATGTAAAAATGGAAGTGTTAAAAAGACACAGCCATCTTGGTGGGGAGACTTCAGTACATATTTCTGTGTGTGGGACAGAACAGGCAGACACCGTAATCAGACAGGACACAGGAGACCCGGATAACACGATAGATCATACCGACCTAATTGACACATATAAACCGCTGTGTCGCACCGTGACTTCTTTTCAAGTCAGTAAATGAACATGGGACATTTGCCAACACTGACAATATAGTAGCTTAGAGAGCGAGCCGTAGTTATTTCTAAAAGATAAATATAATTCAAAATATATCCTCTGACCACAGTGCAATTAAACTAGACATCAATAAGGAAAAGATGGCTAGGAAATCTCCAACTGCTTAGCAATTAAGCCACATACTTCTAACTAACCTGTGGTTCAAAAAATCACAGAGGAGATTACACAATATTTTAACTAAATGATAAGATATACTGTGCCTGGCTTGTAGGTTGTGGCTCCAAGTGGTGCTTAGAGAGACATTTGTAGCCTTGTATATATGTGTAGCCATATACATGTACATATATACACATATATCTGAAGAACTGCTGGAAATCAATATTTTAAGCTTTCATTTCAAGAAGGAAGAAGAACAACACTGAGCCAAGTCCAAAGAAAATAGAAGGAAATAAATGATAAAGACAAAAGCAGAAACACAAGTGTTATAGAAAGCAAAATGAGAAAACCAATGTAGCCAGAAGGATATTACTTGAAGATATCAGTGGAATTTAAAGACCCTCTATCAAACTGAGGAAGAACCAGGAGACAGAACACATTAGCATTATCAGGGAGCGTATAATTCAGATCTAGGGTGTTTGGAAAGTGACTGGATCATGAGGCTGGATCATGACCCACCAGTGGATCCACCCACTGAGGTCAGTAGCGAGTGTGCGGTGAGGAGCGGACCTGGAAGGCTGTGTCTGTCCCGAGCTCCTCCCTTCTCTCTCTCTCTGCTTCCCGGCAGCCATGACAGAAGCAGCTCTCCCCTCCAGGCCTTTCCAGCTTGCGTTTCTGCCTCGGAGCCAGCTGACCACAACTGAAAGTAATCACTTCCCCTCCCTTTAGGTGTGGGTGTTAGGTATTGTGCCCTAGTGATGAAGACTAGGAATAAAAAGGGGAATGGTGACAACTCACAGATATTATAAACAGCCAGATAATGACATCTTTAGAATGTACTTGCTAAGATCATGTATCCATGATAAATATATTCTTAAACACAACAGTAAAAATAATCCAATAAAATGAACAAAATATTTGAGCAGATGCTTTGCTAAAGATGATGCCCTCATAGCAAACACCTGAGAGGAGAACCAGTATCCTTGGAACAAAAAGGAAAACTAAGGTTGCCATGAAATTTCACCACCACTCACCAGCTGGTTAATATCCCAAAAAATGGACCGCACCAAGTGTTGGTGAGGGCCTGAGGCAACCCTCAAACACAGCGTTAACTCTAAGTGGGTGACGACAGGATATGTGTGAATTCTGTGATCCTCTGAACAAGAGCCAAAAAACAGTCCAAAGAGGTACAGCCAAAAATCCAATATGAAAATTAAAATGAAACCGTAAAGGAATTAAAGTATTCCAAAAGAAGGCAAGTAAGGAGAAGGAAGAAAGAAATAAAGGGGATCTAGTAGTCACTTTCCCATGGCTGGGGCAAAATACCTGACATCTGAAACTTAAAGGGCTAGGGTTTTCTTGGCTAGTGATTTCAGAGGTTTCAGTCCATGGCTGGCTCCAAAGTAGAATCAACACGGTCAAAGGGCCTGATGGAAGGTGGTTGCTTAACCCATGGAAACCAGGAAACAGAGATAAAAGAAAGAGCCAGGGACAGGAATACATTTTTCCAGGTCACAGTTCCAATGACCCACCTCCAACCAGGCTCCCCCCCCACAACAGTACACTCAGCTATGAACTTACATATGAAGCATGGAACTGAGGGTTGAGTATAGCATTTCCATGATCCAATAAACTTTCAAAGCCCCACACCTGAACATACGGGAATGTGGGGGAACCTTTTATATCTAAACTATACCAAGGGACAAACAGAAAATTAATAATAACATGGCTGACCTATATTTAACCATTGCAACAATTTCCTTAAATGTAAATTATCTATATATGCTAAACAAAACCCAGAGACTGTCATGTTGGATAAAAACACAGAACTCAACCATCTACTATGTATGAGAAGCTTGTTTTACATATACAGAGATAAGCAGGTCACACGTAAAATGATAGAAAAGTGTATTTCATGCTAAAACCAAGAAGAAGAAAGTCAGTGGCTTTGCTAATGGCTGAAAAACAAAATACTTGAAAGTTCAGAACCACTGGGACGGGGAAAGGGAAAAAGGGAGAAAGAAAACATTATATGTATGTTGGTAAATATACATAAATTTAGGTGTGTGTATCTGCGTTAGATAGACTGTACTACTCACCTCCCTTAGTTCTCAGAAAGAACAGTTGTGCTGTCATTGTTTGATTGATCACTTTCATATCTAGATTTTGTAACCTGAACAACTAGTTCTGAGACAGCAATGTGCAATACATTAACTAGTGTCAATTCCCTTTTTCTTTGCTTTTTTTAAAATTCTGTATCGTTTCTATCCTTTTTTCTGTTTTACTATTTTTTTTAAATAAAAAATCAAAATTCTAAAAACAAAACAAAACATGAACTGTGTCCATAAAAAATTTAAACAGAAAACTATCTGGAAAATCTTGGAAATCTGGAAACACCACATTTCTAAATAAATCTTAAGTCAAAAAAGACCAAAAGAAAACTTACCAAATATTTTATACTAAGTGAAAAGAAGAACCCAACACATCACAATTTCTGTGATGCAGCTAAACTGGAGCACAGAGGGAAATTTCAAGCCTTAAACACTTTCAGTAGGAAAAAGTTCTCACACAACAACCCACATTTTTATCCCAAGGAAACAAAAAAGTGCAAATTAAATGTAAAATAAACAGGTAGAGGAAAACTAAAGCACAAAACAATGAATTGAAAATAGAAAAATAATGGAGCAATGTCATAAATCTGAAAGCTATTTTCATCTAAAGTTTAATAAAATTGATAAAATTAAAGTCAGACTGGATAAGAAAAGACATAAGTCATCTGTACCTTGAATAACTACAAACTCTACATCATTAGAAGATAATAGAGCAATATTACCAACAAATTCATGTCTGCAAATATGCCAATTCAAATGAAAATGAATCGTTCCCTTGAAAGAGACAAACTAAATTTACTGAAGAAAAACTTCTATTTAAATGGTCCTACACCTATGAAAGAAATTGAATTTATACTTGAAAACATTTTTAGAAAACTTCAAGACTGGTTGGCTTGATTACTTAACTCTGGTATATATTTTAACAAACAAACATACAAACAAACAAACAACCAAGACAACCCAAAGCAAGAAAAGGATAAATCTCTACAGACCATTCCAGGGAATGGAAGACAAGAGGACATTTCATAATTCTCACATTGGAATTTGAACCTGGCTGTTGCATGGCAATAGTAATGATGGCAAGAGATTAATACAGGAATGAGACAGGTGGACACAAGGCCAGGGCAGTGCAGACCAGGATGGGGTCCACATGTGTGACTGACTGATGTTGGCAACGTGGGAGCAGAAGCCCAATAGGGAGAACGTATCAGTCAAGATGGCAGAGCAGTGGGGCGTCCGTGTTGCATAAAGAAGTAAATAACTTCAACCCATGCTTGCTTCCTCTGATCCCTTAGTGTAAAATCCTAAACTCTAAAGTGTCTAGGACATCGCTTCTCAGTAGGATACACTCGTCGGCAGTGATGGGTGTCCTGCATTGGTGCCCTCCAGGGTGGGGGCCACCAGATTCCAGGTTATTCCTGGTGGCCAGAGTGATTAGAGAACTGAGTTTTATACTTTATTTTACTTGATCTAAATTCACTTTATTGAAATTGATCTAAATGTAAATAGCCATGCACAGCTACCGTATTAGACAATGTGATTTGAGAAGAAAACACAAGAGAAAATTTTATGCCCTTGAATTAGACAAAGATTTCTTAAATATGACACTAAAAACATAATTGATAACAAAAATGGAGATAATTTGGGCTTTCTCAGAAAGGTACCAGCCTCAGCCCAGGAGAAAATACTTGGATGTCACACAGCTGCTGAGTAGCATGTGCTCTGAGTATCTGGAGCAGTGATGGCAGAGTTTTAGGGAACGGCTGCTGGCTGCAGCCCCAAATGCACTTATCTACCCTGAGCTGCCAATGCTGCAATGAATCCTGAGTTCCTGATGCTCGATGCTGGGCCCTCTGGGCTCTGTGGCAGCAGACAGGGCTTGGTGTGCCCTGCCCGGCGTGGCATGGGCGATAGGTTCCCCACCGCTGATAGAGAGGATCCTCAGACCTATACAGAACAAATGCCTGTTAAAAATTGGCAAAATAACTGAACAGAGACTTCTTTAAAGCACATGTGTAGAAAGTAAGTGAGCACATGAAATAGGCCCACTAATGATAGATTCACAATTCAAAACCATAGCCGGACCCCACTGTTAGCTTTTAGGATGGCTGAAAAGAACAAACAAACAAACACACCCCCTTCCCCCCAAAATCTGATGACACCAAATCTCGGTAGGGTGTAGAGCAGATGAAATTATTACACTGATCGGAATGCAAAGTGGTGGAGACACTTTGGGAAATATTTTAGTAGTTTATCATCAAATTAAATATAAACTTATGAATCTCTGGTTCAGCAATTCTACTTTTGGTATTTACCTTAGAGAAATTGAAAACGTAATTGTAATTAATTGAAATTATAACTAAGAGATTGTCTTAGTTACTTTTCTCATTGCTGGGACAAAATGCCTGATACCCACAAGTTAAAGGTGGGAAGGTTTATTTTAGCTTGCAATTTGTAAAGGTTTCAGTCCATAGTTAGCTGTTTCCAAGGCAGGGCGGCGTCACAGAGGAGAAACAGTCCATGGCAGGGCAGGCAGAAGGCAGCGAGCAGCAGCAAGCCTGCCTCCTTCCTATCCCTCTCTGTTCCATCCAGGCTACAAACCTATGGATTGGTTTAATGGAAGCCAGGGTGGAGCTTCCAGTATCTACAATCTCAATCTCAGTATCACACCCTGAATCCACCCTCACTCACCTAATCCAGGCCCCTTCAAAACTTCCCACCCATGACTGCCTGACACTTTGTGGGGACATCTAGATACCAGCCATAACAGGGACCAATCCAAAGAGGGTAGATAGGCTCAATGGTCATCTTGACGATGTCTTGCATTATGTGTACATTGTGACTGAGTGCTGGCAGCATTGGGGTGTGTTTGTGTGCATGTGTGTGGGTGTATTTCTCAAAAGTTGTTGAATTTTACACTTCAGATCTGTGCCAACTTAAAATATTTCATCAATTTAAAAAATGGAGAAAGGTATCTACTCGCAGATAGGGATTGATCTGCAGGATATATTGTTAAACGGAACAAATGAAGATGTGAACCGTGTCCATGGCTTGCTAATTTTAGCAGAAAATAGAAATGAGTATCTTAGAAGAAATAAATGGAAAATAGAGAAAAGGGCAAATGAAAGTGACATTTTTTTCTGAATTTATCTTTTTTTCTATAGTTTCTTTTTACTTTGATATCATGTAAATAGTAAAATTTAATTTATAAATAAATAAAAATTTAAAACCCCAAGAGAAAAGAAAATGGCAAACAATGTGAAATAACTACATAATAAAGAACGTGATTTTAAAGTAACCCGAATTACGATGCTCTGCACATTTCCGGTCCATCCATTTAAGGCCAAGCTGTGCTGTGCGGAGGTCTTACTTTAATTTGAAAGTCTTTTGCACTTTACAGAAGTTATGAAGGAGAATGAAACAGGTTTATTAATTATGTTGATATTGTTAAGGTCCAAGATTTCCAGTCTAAAAAGAAAGATACTATTATTCCATACAAGCAATTAAAACCCATGTAAAGGTAAGTTTAAATGGGAAATACAAGTGTGATTCTGATTATTGTTGAATTTTTTATTTATTAGTACACGTTTGCAGTGTACGATAATTGCATTTATTTGGGGGTTGGTGCATGTACATCATGCATCTTCATTCATCTTTCTTCCCTGTACTTTGTCCCCCATCTCTCAGTCCCTTTTCCGTTTGTAAAAGATGCACGCCCTAGCGCTGCTCACTGAAAATCCCCAGAAGCCAAATGCATCTGTAGCACCCAGATGGTGGTGGTCAAATTCATTCCTCCTGAGATGGCGCCAGGGCTTTAGGCAGAAAAAAATCTGATTCCAGGAAGCACGTGAGACAAACCTGTCTAGATTTGCCAGCAATGTTGAGCCAGGGGCTTCCAGAGGCTACCGGGAACCCTAGGACTGATTGCTGTTTAGAAGAGACAACTTGAGAAGGAAATCTAAAGGTTGCAACATGTGGAATGTGTAAGACCCCATAAATCCACGGTGCTATTCCATGGAGGGACAGCTATGCAATGCAAGAGAGAGGAGGGAGGGAGAGAGGGAGAGAGAGAAGGAGAGAGAGCAGCTCATTGACAGCCTTTAGAAATTCAAAAACTCTCATTCTAAAAAAAAAGCAATTAAAAGGAAATAATTAAGCATTTATTCTTCCTTATCTATGAGGATTATATAGCTCTGGCTGACGAGGGACAGTTCTTAAGAGAAGAATATTAGCTAACAAATGTGGAAACATTGTCAGAAATGGAAAATGACCACTTTCAGGTCCTAGAGTAATAACTGATTCTGGCGAAGCAACAGTGGATGGGAGCAAGGCACAAAGAGGTCAGGAAATGGCCCTGGGTTGCATGGCTAGCCAGTGGTCACGGCAGGATCTGAGCTCTGTTGGCCCGGCCTGGAGGCCGTGTCTGTAGCAATTATTCCATTTTCCCTACTAAATGGTGATATTTTTGTAAATCATTCTCTGATTGCCCGAGTCCTAGTGTGAGCTGGAGCTCTCTCCCGGAGTGTAACCGGGTCCCTGCTCCCTGGCAGTACACAAGCACTCTCCTCTGTAGTTTAAAAAATTTTCCTAATACAAATAAGAAGAAGCAAAGGAGAAATTAAATCGTTACTTTATTGGTGTCCAGCCCCATGGGGGACACTGGGGACACCTTCTTACCAGTTCAAGATGAGGAGGCTACTTTGACACCTCTGATGTTTCCAAACGGGGTTACGAGGGATGGTTCAGTGCCCAACGCATTCCAGAAGCTTGTTCAGGGGAACCGTGTCAGAGAAGCCTTGATTCTCCCGGGAATGTAGCTACCAATGCGACAGCTTTAAGAGTCTACCATGCCACCTCACTGTTCTCTCCAGCTAGACCGGTATCAAGGACCAAAAGATGGATACTCTTCAGACAAGCTGGACAAGAGCCCACCAGGTTTCAAGTTAGCACTTATGCCACCTCCAGACCTGCAGTGTGGACCCCACCGTGGCTACATCTCCTTCATCTTGGGCTGCGTCTCCTGTACCCCGTGCTGTGTCCCTCACTTCCCTGTGGCGTCTCCTGTGGCCATGCTTGTGAGAACAAGCCCAGAGGCCCTGAGCACAACCTTTGCCCAGCTTCAGAGGTGCCCAGAATTGGGTGCTTTTGGAGTGCACCCATGGCCCGCCTGCTTGGGGACACACCCAATCCATCATGCGTACCCAGGGCCTCTGGCGGGGGCGCTGTTCCAAGCTCTCTCCAAGAAGGAGGTGGCCCATCAGGAAACAGATTGTTGGTCTCTGATGTGAGAAACTTTTCACTTAGCACCTTTAAAAATGTGTTAAATTTTCATTACCTCTAAAAGTGATTTAAATATAATTACAGTGAAATTTGTGTAATCATTTGTGGAAGTTTTGAATGAATTCTGAGAGAGCCTGGGCTGTATGGTTTAAAAGTTCACCACTTATATCCTTCCTAGTTTATCTTGTTCTGCCTTGGCCTCTGGTTAGGGGAAGGAATTATTTGAGATGTAGGGACTAAATTCTATCCCTAAACTTGGGCATAGCAACGTTCTGGGGCCAATGCATCAGCTTAATAAATATTTGTAGACAAATGGATGAGTGACCATCCCCTAAGGACAAGGCGCTGCCATTCTTTGGTATTCGGGAGACTGCATATGCCTGCATAGGAGAGATTATAATGAACAAATGAATGGATGGTTGGATGGGTGAACGTCTGCATGAATGGATAGATGAGCAGATGGATGAATATATGAATGGATGGAATGGGTTCCTTTTGCTGGCTTGGATTTTCTTCACTCATGGGAGCAAGACAGATGCATGGATGGATGTAGCACAGATGGATGGATGGATAGACAAATGTCTAAATGACTGACTGGCTGAATGAACAGGCATCTGGATGGAAGGATAGATGGATGGACAGATGTCTGAGTGAAAGGATGAGTGGGTGGGCAGAGGTCTGAGTGGATCGGTGAATGAATTAAACAGGTTTTTTTTTTTTGGCTTTGGTACCATCACAACAATGGGAAGGGAGCTGGTCCTGTCCCCATGGTACCTGGTCCTTGGCTATAGAAGATCAGCCAGGGTGATCTGGCAGGTGCAAATCTCATCAGCCCAATGTACCTCACCTACTCGGATGCTTACAGGAGCCAACACAAGCGGGGGTCCCTGGCTCACTGAGGAACCAGCCGGTCTTGCACTGCAGCCCAGGCTTTTGAACTGAAGGTTGAGTTTAGATAAAGCCATTCCTGGTCCTGCTGCTTTCCCAAGATGGGACCCCAGTGTCAGGGGGCTCATGGATGATGGGAAGGAGGTGGGGGCTGTGGAGAAGGGGGTCCCCCTTCCCCACCCCATGGAGTCTGGGTGTGAGAAAGGCTACCAGCCTTGGCATCCTTCCCCTTTGATGGACTCTGCCAAAACAATGGGACTTGTCAGGATCCATCAAGGAAGGCTTTCAGGACTGCAGGCAGTGAACTGACTTTACAAGCAAGGTAATCAGTTATTGATTGAAAGGGGCAGTGCAGCTCCGGCCTACTTCTGAGGAAATGAACTTCTTTGCTTTCTGGGTATGTACTGGTTAGAGCGAGGGGTGATTGCTAGAAGTCTGTTGGTGCTGACGCACAGCGCTGCCCCTCCTGCCTCTCCACATCTGCAGCGTTGATGTGGGTGAGATGTGGCTGCAGCCTGCAGCTCTGGGGAGAGGCAGGGCACACCCAGGCTTCTTCCGGGCTCCCCTGCTTCTGATAAGCTGCCACTGGAGCCAGGAAAGCCCTTCCAGACCCTCTCCAGCCCACTTGGCCACGCCTCAGTCCTCAGCGAGCCCCCACCTGACGCCTCTCGTCCCCAGCCTCCCACAGAGGGTGTCCAGTATCTTGAGAAGGGCCAAGACCACACTTCACCCAAGTGCCCCGATTCTAGGGCAGTTTTGACTGTAGGGGGCACCATTGACTTAATGACAGCATCAGGGAGCGACGATGAAACCCTATTTGACTCAGCATTCATCATAATTATAAAGTGTGTCCCACTTCCAGACAAGCTAAAAAGAGAAATGAGAATGTGTGTCTTAGCATCCAGGAAACATGGAGTTGTTATTTTCATTATTCTCATTATTAATTTGTTTACATCTCGGTTTGTACCTACAGGGTTTGCCACGGGGAACTGAGAGGGCTGCCTCTGTGTCTTTCAGACTCCTCTGGGATTGCAGGCTGCCAGCAGGAGAGGCCACTGGGAAGTGGATGTCTGTGTCCAGCCACAGACTGGCCAGCCCTGGAGGTCACCCTGACCTCCTGTAGTCCAGCTGGCAGTCTGCATGGACTGTGGACCTGTGTGTTGCAGCCCACTGCTCACATCTGGTACCCACGGCCTCAAATTCCCAGCCTGACTCTTGGAGCTGTTGGCAGATGGCCCCCCCGAGTTCATCCTCCTGGGACAGACCAGGAGGCCAAGGGGCTGCTGGCAGAGGGTGCAGACAGAGCTGGGTCTGGGCTCACCCCGAGATGGCACAGGGAGGAGGCTGGGGGCAGGGCCAGCGGCTGGACCAGCCTTGTTGTGCTGCTGGGCATGCTGGATACAACTCTCAGGAGTTCCAGGATCATACATTTGAACCCGGCCTTCCAGGGCAGTAGGAAGCATGCTTGTCGAGTTTGGAGGGTAGTGGTGGGTCAGTGTGATTTGTCTACAGGCTCCGTCTGCTGCACATGCGCCTCTTCCCCTGCTCTCTGCAGTTCAGGGCAGCGGCTGAAGCCGTGTGCACTGAGCGTCAGGCCAGTGGGGTCCACCCTGAGGCGCCTGCCGGCTCCAGGCCTGGGGGCTCCTCTTGCTTCCTTTCTGAGCTGCCCATCTGGGGCCACCCTGGTGGGATGATGATGGGGTGGTGGCCTCAGTTTTTTGGACTGGGTCTCCTCCAGCCAAGGGAGGTCTGTGCCATGAGTTGGTTTCAGCACAAGCACCCTGCCCTGAGTTCTGTGGGCCCAGACTCAGGGTGGTGCTGTCCCCTCGTCATTTGCAGCCACTTCTGAGAGGGCCACAAGGCTTTGCAGTTGGAGCTCAGGCCAGCTGGGGACTGGGCGTAATGAATTCATGCTTATTCTGGAGATAGCCCTTTCTCTCTGCAAATATTAGCTAATCCATAGCTTCACTCTGAGAGAGATATCAGCTGGTCAGACGGCAGCCAGAGCTCCAGTCAGAGCCATGCGTGGAGAAGCGATCGGGGTTTCCTGGTGAGCAGAATCAATAAGCAGGGTGATCCCTGAGCCAGCCACTGCCACTTCTCATATTAGGGTTTTGTCACTGGGTCCTGCAATGCCCAGGGTTTATAGAATTTGGGGTCACTTTTGGCGAATGCTGGAGCCCTGGCTGCCCTTCCTTGGCCGGGGTGGAGCCTTGAGAGGCTGTGGTCCGCATTTGAGAGGGACCAACTCTGAAGGGAGGCTCCAGGAAGATGTGGGGTGTGGGATGCTTCCTCCACGTCTGCCCTTAGAACATACCTGTGACTCTTTCATTTCAGAATGAGATCTCCTGTGGAGTCAGGTGTTGTAGGCTGCCTCTCTCTCCTCAAAGTGGGATGGCTCACAAGGGTGAAAGAAAACACACACCCAGGAGGAGCCACCAATTAGGGTGGGGGAAAGACCTCCCAGGGCTCCTGGCTGGGGGTGCAGCCTGCATTAATCAGCTGGGGTGCAGTGATGGGCTGAGTTGTGCCCCCTGAAGTTTATAGGTGAAAACCCTCACCTGAAATGGACTGAGTATGGAGTTCTGTAAGTATTTAGGGTTAAGCAGCTCACTAAGGTTAAAGGCGGTCACTGGGCAGGTGCCCATCCAGTCCGACTAGACTTCTTCTAAGAAGAGGACTGGACACCAAGGACACTGTCACAGTCAGAAGAGCATGAGAGGGCACAGTGAGCAGGTGGCTCAGGGACACCAAACTTGGGAGACACTGGAGACACTGCCACTGTGATCTTGGGCTTCTCACAAACTCAAGAGTGCAGAGAGGGGTCTGCTCTTGCGCTGCCTGGTTTATGATGTGTGGTGTGATCAAAGTATATAGTAAATGCTTACATGTTTAGCAAAAAGGTTTTCTAGTAAAAGGCACATTGTCATTAATCTCCCTCAAAATACCCCCAGCTTTGAACACTCTTATCTTGCAACAGTAAGCAGAAACATCAAAACAACACCTGGGATTTGGAGGCTGATTTATTTATGTTGACAGACACTGATCAGGATCATTCCCAGAACATCAGGCCCTGATCTCTGGTGGTCTAGGGCTTATATGGGATAAGCAAGCAGGAAGTACAGAAGCAGAATGGTTGTCAATCGGGGAGTGGTTTATACAGTGTGCATCACAGTGGCCAGCTATGCAGCACAGTGAACAGCTGTTTCTAAGAGACAGGAGCAACAGGAACCGCAACAGGAACTATTACCTGGGCACCTAAGAAACTGAAGTCTACCGGCTGGGGTGGGGGATGCACATTCTGCTACAACCTCACTGTACCTACCACTTTCTAAAGGCACTTCATGAGTGCCTTTATGAGGTGTGATCAAACACATGGTGACTGCTCCCGCCAAGAGTATTTCCAACAGGACGGCAGGCTGGTAAAGACATTAGTGTGTCCTCACCCACCTTCACTGGATCTGGTACCACGCAACTTCTGGCTCTTTCCCAAAGTCAGAATGATCACAAAAGGGAAACATTAGGAATGAGTCCAGAACATCAAGGCAGCCAGGGCCGCACAATGAGAGACACTCATAAAAGAGGGCTGCAGAGCTGTTTCAGAAAGTGGGATGAGTGATAGGGCAGTGTGTGTGACATATTTTTAGGAGAGATTAACGGCAACATGTCTTTCACTGTAATACATCAAGAAAAGAGTAAATATTCACTTTATTTTGATCACACCTTGTAATTGGTCACAGCTGCTGCCTCATGGCCCCAGGCATCCCATCTCTGCAGGGTCTACAGGGGGGACTGCAGAGGGCTGAGCTCTGGCTACCCAGCAACCTTCTCTCCAGGGAGCTGCCAGCCTCCTCCCATCTGCTCACGGAGCCTTCATTGCTGGCCCAGCTTGAGCCTAGAGTTCAGGGTTCAGGGCACCTGCCCACTTATCTCCATTAATGAAGCAGTGTTAGAGAACCTGGGCAGGAGGTCTGCCTTCCACAATTTCCTGTGACTCAAATGCTAATATCTCCACTCGTGGCCTTGAGTGAGGAACTGCAATTACCCGAAAGAGGATCTCAGTTTCAAGTCATCCCTGGGTACCAATTTTAGAGATGGGCTCCTGGCCTAGCTGGGCTGTGGGCCCGGCCCACGGTGACCATTCTTATTTTCTTAACTACCAAGAAAAGCTGAGTGGAAAGGGCAAGAAAATGCCTCTGGGTGAGTTTTTTAAGGGATGAAATATGTGTTTAGAATTCTGCTGGTGAAGAGTTCTGGAGGAAGAAACAATGAAATCTCTGATATGTCAGCAAGTCACTTCCCCTCCGAGCCTCACGCCACTTTCCCTGCTCCTTCCTGCGCCTGCGCAGGGAGCTGTGGCCGGGTGGGGTTCAGCTTCTATCCTCCTCAGCATCTTCTGCTACGCCCTCCCTATGAACAGGGGTGCTGGAAGTATGTTCTCTTGTCTGCACGTTTTGTTGCCAGCTGGAGATGTGCTCTAGAGACCAGGGTTTCAGACTAGTTTGGTACTCTTTGCTTTTGTGGTGCCTGTTACCCCAAACCTGTTCTGCAGGACAGGAGTCTGGGTTGAGTCTTAGTACTTTCTGGCAGCACCAGCAAAGAATCTGCTCCTGGCCTTTCCCAGATTCTGTGGTCCTGGCCTTCCTTCGTTTTGGGTTTAACACTCCCTTCTCTGTCTCCGGGATGACATAACCACCGTCTCTCCTGTGTCACACGTCCTCCTCTCTTTCTCCTCCAAGGATGCTTGTGATGACATTTGGAGCCCAGTCATAATTGAGATCAATCTCCCCACCTGGAGATCCTATAAGTAATCACATCTAAACATCCATTTTGCCACAAAGCAACACTTGTAGCCTTCCAGGACTGGACATTTGATTAGAGTCATTATGCAGTTGTTAGGGTTTAGATTTGGATTGTGCCCCCAAAAGGCTCATGGGTCTGGACAAGGATTGGATGTGCCCTTGGGCATGGGTCTGGTTGAAAGAGGGGAATCACTGGGTGTATGATCTCAAAGAGTATGTCTCTTTCCCAGCACCTTTTCCTCTATCCTGTTTTCTGCTTCCTGATTCTGCCTCAGAGCCATTTGATCATGGTCTGAAACCATGAGTCAAAATAGAATCCCCTTCCTTTAACTCATGGGTGTCAGGTCTTGTGTCTCAGCAGCAGGAAGGAAGCAGCTAAGGCAGAAATTGCTACCAGCAAGGTGAGATCACTGCTGTGACTATATCTGACCATGTGGTTTAGAAGTTCTGAAGACGTGTTTGTGGGAGAAGTTTGGAGGTGCAGGCTAGAGGACCTCTAGTGGTGTGAACAGAGGTTGATGTGTGAGACTTGTTAGAGCTCAGAAGAACAAAATACTGATGGGAAGGCAAACATCGAAAGCCAGGCTCTGGAGATTTCAGTTGGGAAAGGAACTCCACTGAAAACTGGACTAGCAGTCATGTGCCTTACACTCTGGCAGAAAATTTGACCTGAATCTTGCCAGTGTCCTGAGACTTTTCAGGAGACTGAGATTAAATGTGGTGGACCAATTAATCTGGTGGAGGAAATTTCAAAGCAGCCCAATGTTCAAGTTGTAGCATCATAGGTACTAGGGGCTGCTTTTAACCACATTTATAGTGAGAATCAGGAGCCAGTGGCAGAGTTGAGTAAGAGACTGCAAAGTTAGGGCAAAGAAAGTGTGGTTGTTAAAGAGATTAGCACGAAAAGGAAGACAAATAATTTGCATCAGGACAGTAGTAAAAATGATTTGAAGGCACCTGGGGAATGAGCAAGATCCCACCTTTCATGGGATCAAAGGTGCCAAACTGAAGCTTTTATTTGAGAAGAGAGTCTCAGGTCCTTGCTCAAGAAGGATTGTCCAGGGAAATGTTTCCTTGAGATTTGTATCATAGTCCTCAGCTATCCAGGCACTCAGAGGCCACTGCAGCTATGACCTAAGAGGCCAGGATACTGCTTGAGGTGGCAGGACACCATGGCATCATCCATGTGGTGTAAGGAGCATTGAACCTGGAAATCGATCACATGTGTGAGGCTAAAGCAAGACCAGCCCTGAAAACACAGAGAGCCCCAAACAAGCCTTTTAAACAAGTTGTTCCAGATCTAAGAAGGCCAGGGGCCCAGGCCAGCCAGGCAAACAGGTTGCTAGGCAGCAGGGTTGAAATTGACATCATCCTTCTGAATGTATAAATAAATGTGCTACAGTGGTTGAGCAGTTCCTTCCCTCCCATCAGGAGAGAGGGCTCCACTTGGACCTCAGCTTTCACCTCTTTTCTTTATTTTCTCTTCTCTCACTGTCCTTCTCCCTGGCAACATACAGAGTTGCAACCAGTCGTTACAGTATGGTGCTTGTTTTTCAAGCATGCAGGGTGCAGGACCATGGAAGTTTCCATCTGGATTTTAGAAGAACTGGGGTGGGGGGGTTCGCAGTGTACCTCCGAGAGACAATGAAGCCGAAAGTGCAGAGGAGACCCCAGGGAGTTGGAGATGTGATGAATGTGGAACATTTGAGGAGGAAAACTGCAGATGGTGAGCAAAGCCAGCCCAAGAGAGAGGGCATGCAGGCTGCAACCAGCAACACCATGGGGTGGGGCTGCCCATGCCCTTTGGAATTCACATCTCTCCACAGGTTGCCCTGGACACTGGATGTGGCACTACAGGTCTTAGTGCCTGCCCCCTGCTGGGTTTCGGTTTTGCTTTGGTCTGGTTCCTTTCTGTCCCCTTGTTTCTCCCTTTCAGAATGAGAAGGTTTACTCTGAGCCATTGTATATTGGCAGTATTTAACTTTCTGATTTTTACAGGGCTCCCACTTAAGAGTTTCCCTTCAGTCTTAGAACAGACTCTGCGCTTAGACATTTCGACAATGCTAGAACTGTTAAGATTTGATGACTCTTAGAGATAGACTAGATGTATTTTACATAGATAGATAAACAAGCCTTTTGGGCCCCAAGGGCAGAATGTTACAGTCTAGACCTAATATGGCCCCCAAAGTGTCACGCGTTCAGAACTTGGCCTTTTGCAAGGTGAAAATGACTGGATTCTGCAGAAATTATGCCCATCAGTGGATAAATCCGGCCCACAGCTGAGTGTGTGGTTGGGAGGTGGGGCTGGTTGGAGAAAGGTACCTGACCTGGGAGGGTATATTCCTGGCCTTGGCTCCTCCCTTCCCCTTGCTTCCTGGCCACCATGAGTTCAGCATTTCTTCCTTCACCATGCCCCTCTGCAATCCTATTTTTCCTTAGAGCTGGCCAGCCAAGGACTGAATCTATGAACCAAAGTAAACCCAGGCTTGTGTCTCAGCAGTAGGGAGGCAGCTATGCCACAGGGGCCATTTCGCCTGCTGTGAGCTGAGTGACCCTGGAGCACACGGAGCCCTTCCACAAGGGCTTCACTGCAACGATCACTGAGGCTCTCTTGTCTGAGGAGCCTGAGTACTGATGCAAACATTTGGGTTTGGACATCTGTCCCTCTGCTGTTTCTGTCTCAGTCTCATCCAGCAGGTGTTTTGACACAGAGCAGAGCAGGTGGGCTCCAAGCCTGATGGACAGCCAGGAGCGGCTTCTTGGGTCTTGTCAGGGAGGGTCAGGGCCATCCCAGCCTGTCGTGCTTGGTGAGGAAACGTGCAAAGCCTGGCCTGCGGAGACCTCCGTGAGCAGCTGTGGCGTTTGGTTGCAGACCCATCGTCACTGTCCCTGCTGCATCAGGCATGCACTACATCACTGCATTGCCACACCTGTGACACACACACTTCACCCTGAGCTTTCTACTGCCTTTGTGTCAGTTCCAGTTGTCACCACCTCTGCCCACACAGTGATGCCCTAGTCCTGTCCAGCTGCCTTAACCAAAGGCCAGAGATCTGACGGCCTGTCCCTCAGGCACTGATCTCTTGTGGAGGCTGATAGCACAGAGTGGAGGGGCCAGCAAACCCTGGGTCTGGTGCGGGTCAGCTTCCTGGCTCGAAGACAGCTGACTTCTCATTCTGTGTGTGCAGGATGGGGAGGAAAATCCGTCCTGTGTCCCCTCCTGTGTGGGCACCAGTCCCAGCGTGAGAGCCCCACTCCCCTGGCCTAATCGCATCCTGCAGCCCCTAACACCATCACCTTGGGGCTGGGGTGCAGCCTGTGAATTTGGGGGCACACGGACACTGGGACTGTAGTAGGCGGCCTCCCCTCCCAGCTGGGTGTGGTACCCTGCAGGTTCTGTCTTGTGGTCCCAACCCTCAGGACCCCACCAGCTCTTTCCGGGTCAGCCTAGGTGCATGCTGAGCAGCGCCAGCTGCCCCTTGCACTGTCCTTCAAAGCTCTCCTGACCCCCCAACCCCAGCCAACTCATCTGGTGCTGTCCCCAGCGCTCACTGCAACCTGGGCCCCCACTGTTCCCTGGAAGCACCCACTGGCCTGGCGTGGTGCTCCTACCACGCTGACCTGTCTCCCTGCCCACCTTTGCCCTGTCTGCCCAGAAGGCTCCTTCTTGTCTTTCAAAGGTCAAGTGCTTCTTCTTGCTATTAGTGGGTGATTATTTTTTTTTTAACATAAAATGAACCACAAAACTCACACTTAACCATTTTCAAGTGGTTAAGTGTGAGTTTTGTGGTTCATTTTATGTCTGGTGGCCTTTAATGGGTGGATACTGTGGTGTCATCACCCCTTTCTGGCACTCGAATGCCTTTTTTAAACCCTAAATGAGAGCCAATCCCCCTGTAGTCTCTTCCTCTTCCTCCCCTGCTTCGGCCTGGAGACCAGGGATCATTTCCCGACTCCTTGCTCTGCCTTGGGATCAAACAGCTGCCTGAGCCCATTGCTCCTGGCTTCTTTCACTGGGTGTTTGTGATGCGAGGGATGTTGCTCAGGGCCTTTGCCCTGAACTGTAGTCCCATTCCTTTCTATGTTTTGTTTTGAGACGAGGTTTCACTAAGTCACTAAATTGCCCAGTCTGGGCTCAGACTTGCAATCCTCCTGCCTCAGCCTCTGAGAGTGTTGGGATTATAGATGTGTGCCACCAAGCCCAGCTCGACTTTGCTGTTTGTTCCTTCTCACAAGCAAATCCCACTCCACTGTAAGAGCGTGCTGTGTTCGGCTTCTCCTTTCTCTGTCGCGGGCTCTGGGTTGGTCTTGAGCTGTTGGCTGTCATGGACCCTGCAGCCGTGACTCACACTGGTGAGCACGTGTGTGGGTGAGCTCCCTGCGGCTTCCTGTGGGTGGGCCCCGAGGGTGGAGTTGCTGAGTCACGAGGCAGTTCTAGGCTTAGCTTTTGGGGAACCACCCTTTTGGGGTTCTCTCTTCTGCCTTTAGCAAGCTGCAGTCCAGGAGAGAAGCTGAGGGGGTGTTTGCTTTGAGCTGGGGCGGAGGTTTCAGGTGGGGTGGGGGTGTCCCTGGACTCAGCCTTCCTCACACAGGGTCCTGCAGTGCGTCCAGCATCCCTGGGGGCCGGGATCTGGGTCACTGCGCTTGGGGCCAGGTCCTGCAGGCTGCTGCCCCGTGGCTCGTCACACGGTGCATGGGGTGTTTGCGGATATTTGCTGGGGGAGGAGGCCTCCCTGCCCCGTGTGACTGGACGCTCCGCGGGAGCAGCGCAGGTCTGCCAGACAAGGCTGTGGAGCCGGGCTGGCTGCTCCTTCTGCTTCCGGCCCATGAGCCTTGGGAGTGACCCGGGGTGCTCCTGTCTCTGTCCCTCAAACAGCAGCTGTTTGTAACCATGAGAGGGGATCCTTGCTTCGCTTCTGTTTTCCCTTCCTTCTCTTTTCTTTCACCTTCTACCAAACTAGGGTTTTCTATAACTTTTTCGGATTACTTTCTGCAACTTTACTGAATTCCTTATATCTAACAGTCCTTTGGTAAAGTCTTCAGAGTTTTCTACATATAAAATCTTGCCATCTGCAAACACAGATAAACTAAGTACTTCCTTTCTGATTTGGATGACTTTTCTTTTCCTTTTTTTTATGCCCTTCCCTTCCCTGCCCTGCCCTTCCCTTCCCTTCCCTTCT